>JABFOX010002223.1:0-11702 GCA_022817665.1 Axea sp. ZL-2020 | reverse complement strand
ATAAATTAACAGTATTATCTGAAATTAATAATTATTAATTGTTGGCAAAATTTATATAAATTTATATCGAGTCATACGATCTTTAATGGTTCATAACATTGTTCTTAATAATACAGATATAAATATATCAATATAAACATAATGAAATACGTCATGTTAAATAATACATTATACCAGAAATATTATAAATATTTGAAACATATTTAGTAAGTTATATTGATCTAACAATATGACGCTACATCTATTAATGTGCGAACTGATATTAATTTTATCATCAAATTTAACATTTAATGTTCAATTATGTATTAAAATTACGATTATATGTAATGGCAATTATAATACCTGATTTACTATCAAATTTAACCATAAATATAATTTATAAGAACAAGCTATTAAATAATATTGTTTTGCATAAGAGTATAGAAATTATTATATAATTTTACATAATACATATGTAATAATATTTTACATTATTCATTCGTTTTATTGATATTCTAAAAACACAAACGGAATATTCATACAATATTATTTTGCCGTTGTTTTTCAAATAATAAAAATATAACTTGTTTTTTAAATTTAATTTAATAAATTTGTAGTTATGAAAAAATTGAAATTCGAACTTATATTTCACTGATCTAGTGTGGTACCTATTGAAAGGTAGTACTTTTTTAAAATATAATAGACTGATTATTAACGACAAATTAATAATATTGAATTCATTCTGTACGTCATCTGTCATAAATCTTCTTATTGTATTATTATTGATGTGTATGTTTATAATGCCATATGCTTATAGGTTACAACCAATTATCTTTCTTTAATTATGCAAGAGATTCTTAAACTTTTTCAGTCATATTGTAAATGCAGTTATAATGCAAGATCTAATGATACAAAAACCACCAGCACTAATTTTGATTTACCGAATAGTGTATCAAAGATGTTAAAGTGAAGTGACAGTTTCGTGCCATAGATTTAATATTAAATCAAACATCTGATTTAATCACGCATGTTTTTATTCTCGGTGAATTTTTATTAATTACTAAAACTGTATTAGAAATAGTAGACTTTATTACTATTTGAGGATTATATAAAATTGATGATACTTCTTTTGCAAGAAAATGTAAATTTTAGATAATGATCGAACTAAAATTAACTGTAATAAAAAGTGTTTAAGAATAGCTTTATATAAAAAATGAAGAATCAAAGTTACAACGAAATTTTACAATTGTTGTGCTTTACAACAGAAGTGCCTAAGGAAGTAAAGCTACTTCAGTCTATTGTTATATTTGTCAACAAATTAGTATATAATGAAGAAATGTGTTTACGAGATATGAAAATCTGTAAATTTATTAAACATTTTAAAAATTATCAAGCTTTTTATTTTATTTTACAAGAAACTTGACTCTAAACTGAAAACTGATCAAAACCAAACAAAAACACAAAATTGTACTTGTAATGTTTAATACAATTATCATATTTATTGTTGCACTCGATTGAACTATGTCAACACAATAAAATACGTGTTAACCATTTTTTGATATGAATTATAAAAAAAATTCAAATTTATTTATAAATAATAAAAGTCATTATAATTGGACGATAGACTCAATGGTTCCTCTAATTATATGGAATAATAATAAATTGTGAAAAAAATATAACAAAAAGTAATCCATTACAACATCTTTATCTGAATTATTATACATATTTTTCATTCGTAATTTATTTTAAAAATAACTTTTAATGTTGGCTTAATAATATTTTAATAAATTAAAGTACGGATTTCAATTAAATGATTAAAGTTAATTAGGTATCATAATTATTTAATTCAGTTTACTCATTGATTTGTTTTATCTTCTTGGAAAAAAAGGACATTTATTTAAGGAAGGAAACATTAGAAATATTTAAGTATTAAATAAAATTGTGGATATTTTCAGATTGAAATAAATAAAACCAAGATTTTAACTGATAACATCATCAACGAGATTGAAATAATGTGAATCATAGGTATCAGAATCAGGATGATTTGGAGGCCGGTTACCTCTGAGTAATTGGCGTTTCATCGAAAGTAGTTGCGTTTTACAAGGACAAAGTCATGCAGGATGACGGTCGTGTCCATTGTGTTCTTCAAATACGATTTCTGAAGTGATACAGAATTTCGTCGTCATCGACTAAAGTTGCAAACGGTGACTAATGCACAAGGTCTATGGGAAAGCATTATAATGGAATGCATTTTCCATTTAAAGGACACTTTCTATCATTATGCTTATAACAAATGCTGCTCCATTTATGCAGTTTATTGCACTGTTTTGCATTACAGATAACTAATATTGAATGTGCTTTTATGATAAAAAGATTTTAAGTTTGATGAAATATATTTATACAAATTGAACGTTATAACAATGAAAAATAAAAATAGCTACAAATTTATTATTTACATGACACTTTATATGCGTTAACTTTAAAAAAAACACCAATGAGTAATCACGATTAAATATCAGTGCAGGAAACGTAATTTGAATAAAAAATTAGGAATCTGTATCCGTTGACTCATACATTTATACAAAATGATTAGTTGACAAATATTTAAAAATTTCGCAATTTTAGAGTGCGCATTTCCCTTATTTACTCAATTAGTAATGTAAAACTTTTTTTGTACTTAAAAATTTGTTCCTATAAACTTTATATTTATTTATCAATTTCATTTGAAAAACCAAGAATTTGTATTGTCTTAAATTATTCCTGTTAGAAAATACGTAAATTTTTATGATGTAAACAGATATACCATTTGCTACTCTTTCTGTAGACAGTATCCATAAAGTATTTGGATCTATACACAATATCATATTTGTATGTATTTTGACATATAACTATTTCAGTGTAAGAAAACTTAATATAAAACTGAACAAGTTTCCTAAGCACTACATTATAAATATAAAATATACTTTATACTTATAATAATGAATATATGTGAATTCGTACATTTATGTATTGTTTATAAACAGTTCTGACACACTTTTAAAAATATTTAATTATCAAATAAGTTATTTATCGAAAATGAGTCATAAAAAACATATTTATCGATAGACAAATTTACTCACACAAACATTAGTATTCTTTACAGCAAAATTTGGTAAAAGAACTATATTTTAGCTTACGGAAAATGCGTTTCCGAGTGCACTGTCTAATTCTCTGGTTAAGATACATTTAATTAAAAGTGTTTAATATATAACATTTGGAAACCGCGAACATTAAAGCGTCTAAAGCATCGATTTATCGAAGTCTCACATATGAAATCAAAGGTAAATCGTAGAACGATATGCCAAATAGTAATTTTCTTAATTTTATTTTTTATTTTATTTGATAAATATAAACCATAACGTGTTTTGGATGTGACTTCGTATCACACTAGCCATTCAATATTATTACAATAAAAATTGCAATAATTATATAATATTCATAAAGAAAGATGGTTCGGTTTGTAATCAACTCATCAGTAAGGCTGGGATAATCAATGTCTTATATATATTATGTGGCGTTAAACAAAATTAGTGTTTTAAATTCAAATGAATGTCCAAAAATGGCGAAAATATAGTTTATATGTATAAACAGAGAGAGATGGTTGGTAACTTACAAAATGTACATAAGTACATTTGGAAGTTATAAATTTATTTAGTAAAACCATATAAGAATCATGAATTGTCATTTGTGCATTCAGAGAAGAATTACTTGAGGTTTTGCAGTTGAGTATATAAAAAAGTCCTTGCATTTAAAGAACGCGCATCCCTCTTTTATAAATGTAATGATAACTAAACAATATTAATAACAAAATAATTGTTTGCTGAATAAAAAAAATGTAAACATCCAAATATATTATTTCTTACACTTTTATTTCTACTGATTACTTCATAATTTTTGCCTAATTTGTATCCAAACTTTTATCTCAAGTTTTTTTTCATCTTTAAAATATTGTATAAGCGAAAATATTTATTTTTAGTATAAAACATGTTCTTAATCTATAAATATAAACAATTTGATTGATATTCAGTTTGAATTATTTTATTATTTCCCTTTTTATGATCGAAATATAAATTTTTTACTGATTCATATTTCTTTGTAACTTAAACAACTTTGCGAACGACTTTTCAGATTTGTACATTTATTTTATGAAATAAATGCTTGTTAATAAACGTTTGTTTTATTCAATATATTGTGAATCAAAATTCGTATATATTTTTTATGTAATTCATACATATTAATTTTAATTCAATTAATGTAATTAGTTTGAAATTAAATATTTTAAGCCATATTTTTGTAAATTAATGTATACTTGATTAAAATATTTGTTTCAGTGGGTGAATAATCACGATAATTATTATAGTTAATGAGAGCATAATATATGACGCAATCGTTTATCAAATTTTGTTTAATACATTTACCATTACATTGTATTTTAACGATATAATGTATATCAAATTTAATTTAAAACAGCGTAATGAAATATGTTGCAATATAAAGTAAAGTAAGAATTTTAAAAATCTTGATGAATAAGTATTTATGTTCAAAGTAACATGAGTATACTACTTCCTAAAATATAAAATATATCTTGCTTTTATTGAAACTAGTCATAACGAGTAAAATATATTATACACATTATATTTTAAAAGATAATAAATTAAATAATTAATAATAAAAGAATTTCATATATCAAGTATAATTAAAATATTCTTATAAACTGATTTTAAAACGTACGTATATTTTATACTTATTAGATTGTATTTTAATTCTTTTTTTTTTTTTATTTTTTTTTTTCAATAATTTCTTATAATAGACATAATATGTGTTAAATTGATTAAAACTATAATTTAATTAATATACCTCACTTCCACGTTTATTATTTAATATCGTAGTACCAACATCAATATTAATACGATGACTAATAATCAACAAGCTATTTTTACTGTATTCTAATTATTTATTGTTTATTAAGTAATCAGTGTTAAATCTATTGTGTCTATTTTTTGCAGAATTATTTAGTATTATTCATTAAAGTAGTGCGTTTTAAATTAACATAGTAAGAACATAATTTTATTTAAAGTAAAGTGTATTTAAAAGTATATTTTATAAGAAATTTGGACAGAAGTTTGTTTTATGTAAGACATAATAATGAGAGCACTAATGGTATATATAATAACCCATACGTTAATTTAATAATATAGATTATAATCATTAGAATATTAGTAGTTTGTATTATAATTTATTTTTGTGTATAACAAAAACGTATAAGCATGTTTATTGGCCTCATTATGCCAATAATGACTGTGGTTCAGAATAATTTTAAAGTGTTACCGTTATTACCATACATTTCTTTTTATTTTCTAATTCTTAGAGATTACTGTTAATACTATAACTATTGTATAAAAAATCATAATAACTGCAGTTACAGTTTTAGTTATAATAGGATAAATATATTTGTATAATTACTAAATTGTAGCTAGACAAATTTGTCGCTATCCGTATAGCTGTAAAAATTTCTTCATGTAACCAGTTACATTCTTTGACTTTAGATGATGAGAAATGCTATTCTTGCAATCTTAATTTGATTCAAATTTTTTTTACATGTTATTATGAACAACACGAGATTACCATACTTTATATTAATCAATATTTAAAGTGTTTTTACATCAATCCTACTTGACTTTATGTTTACAAGTTCAATGAATAATCCTTTCATTAAACACTTTGGTAAAACTAGGGTTGAGGTCCCCCTACGCAGAATCATATGCTCGCGGCCGGGGGGGGCTTCAATTTTACTAACATTTTTTTTTATTGAAAACTGTAAAGGTTAGCAATGATAAAAAAAAAGAAAATATAAATGTAAACCATACAAAATAAATATTAAATCTATCTTATCAAAGAAAGTAGTATTTGAAGAGTTCGGTGTCTTTAAACTATATCCTGAAGTTAGTTTCGAAGAAACAAAATTTGTGGGAAATAATTTTTTGATAGGTATAATGAAAAGAAATAAAGCCTGTTGGCTTGTTAATTCGACAAAATATAAGAAAAATATTTCTAAAATATATTTTGCTGTATATGCTACTAAACTGTTATATTTAGCGTTAACTATCAGCATTTTTATAATATTAATGTAAATTTGTACACATCTGTGAATAGTTTGTACAACACAAACCAGAGTTACAACGTATTACTCCTGTAATGGATGTATTCTATACGTTCTTATGTCCAGAATTATTCATATAATATTCTTATGTTATATTTTTAAATAATGCAAATGTCACATGGGAAAATAGTAAAATATGAATATTATATAAATAACTGGTACACATAGAACCAGTAGAATGCATAAATTAAAAGGTCTAATTTAATAAAATATTACATTAAAGTAGAATTAAAATCTTCTTCATTAGCATTTGAACTGATTATAGGATTACTCTTTTTTAATTGTAATATCACAGAATTTATACAAAACACTGTTATACTACAAATATAGTTTTATGCATACCATTTAAAATTATATTATTATATATTATCATCTCATTTAACTTATAATTTTCTATTTACAGTACACCATCTGGTCAGTACCAATAATTACAAACAGATGGCTTGGACCTTGAATGTCTTCGTGAATTACACAAATCGTTGTATATTATACATGACACATCTACATAACAAGGGATTGCAATTTTGTCAATTTTTCCAATTTAATGTTGCCTTGAAATTTTAAAAGAATTCAAAATTAATACGGCAGTAAAATATAGGATCTTGAGATACGTAAAGTGTAAACTTATGGAACAACGTACAAAATAATGTGTAGAATTTCTGTAGATTTCGTTACAATTAATTTTCGTAATTGCAGAAAAAAACTTTATCAAAAATGCTCTTAACGCTTACAAATATTTTTGATAATTTCAGCTATTGACACCCTGTTAAAATTGGATTATAAAAGAATTCGCAAAGTGTTTCTCATAAAGGGTTTCTAACAACTCAATAAATAATGCATCCTACATTTGATGAAACTATAACCTTCAACAGTTTTAACATTTATTACAAATTAAGTAATATTTTGTTTGGGAGTACATTTAGAATAGAATAAAATTTATTATTTATAAATGTATACAATCTTTAAATAAAATTCAAACTTATTGGAAGTTTGAATTACACAGCGCTTATAATACATTTTTACTGATTAATAATACAATATTGGCAAACATTTGACTAATCGTTTTATAGCCAAATGCAATTTAATATTTTTCAAAAATATCTGTACACAAAAGTGCTTTTTCAAAACGTCTCCTTCATAATTAACGAATATTAACCGTAACAAAATCTATAAATATTCTAAACGGTAGTACTATGTATCAACTGGGATGAATTTTCAAATCAATGTCAAAAAATGTCAATTGTTATAATAAAGCAAAACAGATTTAATAAATTAATTTAAAAAAATAAGCATTAAAAAATACATTGAAAATAATTCTTATTCCAGAGTCGTTTTTAATATAAAAAGTAATAAAAGTTAAAAATTGATAGGACATTTGTTTAGTTCATAGGGTGCAAAATAATCTACATATGTGTAAGTAGATACATAATTCATACCATCACTCATCACAAATATATAACACGTATTAAAGCCATCAATTCCTACTAAGTTCACAGTAGAACAAAATTTTAGGATATTTGCATAAGCTGTTATCCAACAAAAAATCAATTTTTAAAATGAGCTGATGTCAAAACACAACACATTTTTACAATTCTTATTAATTACTTCAATACTCGTCATATTATTTAAATTATATAAATTAAATATAAATAAAATATATAATTACCCTTATGAAATTTGTCGGGAATTTTACACGACTAAAGTTACAGAATTAAAGATTTTCAGGATATTTTCAAATATTGATGCTACTTGAATAAATAAACGCTTTTAATTATTTATTACAATTATATTTGTTCAGGTTGTTTCTAAGTTTGAATCACTTAATTGAATTTTAAGATACTTTTATAACAGTGTTAGGATCTTTCAAAATTGTGTTGTGTATTACTTTCTTTCAATGAACATAAATAATTTTTTTTGCTTTTGGAAAATATTAATTCTACCTTTTGTAATACTTTATGACATATTGCTTTGACTTTAGTACAAATAACAAATGTGAGAAAATCCATTCTCTTCCAACTATTTACTTTTATTGCAATTAATTTTAATTGCAATAAAAGTAAATAAAAACAACTTAGACATTCTCTTAGTACTTCACCAAGCGTATGTTAGTCAAACATTTAAATTTTCAATAAACAAATAATTTGATGTATAATTTATGAACAAATCACAATACTCTGTAAATTTAAATTCCAACTTGATTAATATTATCAAATTGTACAATCCATATTCATTAATTTAATTTTATAGTTTATACGAGTGCTGGTAATGAAGATCTTGATCAATGCCCACCCTGAGTCGGTACATTTATGATATGAATCCACGTGTAACCATAATTTTGCATGTGCCATCATATAATAATGTTTAATCTAAATAACTATTATAATTTATTAATAGTTCAATTTATTAAGAGAGTTTTTTAAATTTAAATTAAAAACTATAAACTAAATTCCCGTGAAATTTTTTACAGGAATGAATGGTCTTTTATCACCTAATGTTTCTTCTGTGAAATTATGCAGTAAAATGTGCACTGTACAAGTGTTGAAAGATTAAGAATATTATAATATTTCTTAATATCGCATAATTTTTTCAATGAGAACGACACTGCATTTGTACCACGATAATATAATAATGTATTGAGGATAATTATAAAATATTATTGAAATATCACAAAAATAATACAACAGCAACAATATAATATAATACAATAAATTAAACTGCATTTTCATTATTAATGTAATATATAAAAATATGTGTTTTCTTTATATATAGTTTAAAATTAAGTAACCAAATAAACAAAAAAAAAGCACAGTTTAACGAGAAAATTATCAGTCAGATTAGCTACTGTAGAAATGATCATCAATAAGAATCATCAATAAAGCATCACATCATATTCTTATTCAGAGGTGCATTCAACGTGAGCGTAATTAAAATAATTGACAAGTTGAATTTTTTTATATATTTAAAAATTATTGCAAATGTGAACGACTGTTTATATTATTTAATTTCTAAATAAAAATCATGAAATTACAACAAATATTTTTTCTTTTTCTTGATTATTCTTAAAATCTAATAGATATGTATCTTATTTTTTTTCAGTTATAATTACTACATTGAATACAATTCTTAAGAAATTAGATATTTGGTTTTACTGAGCATTTATCATCATATTTCTCATTAAGTTGCATTGACCAAGTAGTTATGTGATGATAGTTTTCTACGAATGAGGTCAGCATTTGATTTTCAAATATCAATACATTTGTATTTTATAAATGTTTTTAAAATATAATGTACAAAAGAATTAAACAGTTAAGATAACATAACATTTAATTTTAACAATTTTTGTAGTGGACAAGCAAAATTTGTATGTCATCAAATAAAAACTGAAATGATAATCTTTGATGTTATATCAAAAAATTTATTTTTGTCATCATAAATTTTAATATATATATATTTACATGTCGTGAGTTACATACACTTTGATTCATAAAAAGGATTGTGTTTTTTCTGAACTGTTTGTCTTCATGTAGATAGGTTTTATTTAATTCAAATATATTTAGAATTATACTAAAAATATTTCATCAATACGTTCGACTAATATCACAGAAATTATGCAAAACACTATTATCCTACAAATACAGTATTACAAACTACATTAGTGTTGCACAAATTCCGTAGTAATACTACTGCTATATAATTACAACGCAAAATAGCGTTAAATTAATTTAAAAAGGGAGAAAAAAGAAAAAAAAAATTGTTACAAGAAAAATAACGACAATAAAATAAATGATATTAAAGCATTACTTAAAAAAACTGTTACATACAAAATTTAAATAATATTACACTAAACATACATATAAATATTTAATATAAAACTAGGTAGATTTAATAATTTAACGATTTTATGTTCAAATCAAGATACATCTTTTACATTAGTGCCCTTTTCTTCATTATCAAATTAAATATCATACAATTTTATATTATTAACAGTATTTTGAATAAATTCATCTAGAAATGCACTATTATTAGTAAAATTATTTAAATAACCATACATACCTCGTAGATAAAGTACTATGATGTTCAATTTTTTCATGATTAAGTGTAGGAAAAGCCTCAATTTCCATGTTGCTGCAATTGTTGAATCGTCCAATATGTGACAGATATTACATGCCTTGACCTGTTGTACAAAAAGCCTCAAGTAAAAAATTCTGCTGAATAATGTATCTTTATATGTTATATTTCGACTATCAAAATAATGTTTATATCGGCCACTGTCTAGTTAATAGATATATATTTGTTAGGACACAATTTTTCGTTTCTAAAACCCTTCAGTATTTTTTCTATTTTTACTACAGAACTCCATTTAGAGTTTCTAGGAAAAGATTTGAGTTCTTCCTTCAAAAGATCTAAACGCATAAATGTAACTTGTAAACCTCTTATCTGAGTGATTTTTTTATTTAATTTTTAGTAAAATCAGTTTTGTTAGGTTTGTTTAATTGAAATAAACTATTTCTTCTATAATGAATCATAAATATGTTTCTGTGCAATACAGTTTTATACAATATTTAATTTTGCATTTAACATATAATTAATAATTGAACATAAACTAAAAATAATCATATATATATATATATATATATGTATGTATTTAACGAATGAAAAAAGTATGTTATAATTTAGTTATTTATTGTATTTGGTAATAATTTTTTTATATGTATTTATATTAATTTTTAGTATTTGAAAACATTTTAAATACTGTACCGATACCTTTCTCCTTGGAAATATTAAATCAATCTACGATATTACCTACGGTTTACTACTATACCCGCAATAGTATATACAGGTCCTGGGGTTCTATTCTGTCGAATTCCTTCTAATCGATTTGAGAAACTCGATCTTTGTTAATAATCAATAACAATTGATTCGATCTTTATAATTCTTTTTATATATAGTTACTTGTATAAACATTTTTAAAATAGTTGTATTTTATATTTAAAAATCGAGTTTTCTTTATAATTCGGTAATAAAGTTTTATATTTATTATCGATTAAATTGTTATTTAATAAATCAGGCTTCTTTCGATTAGAGTTCAATAAAAAGATATGATCTTCATACATAGAAATTTTACCTTTTCATAGATCATTATTTTTATCTAAAGAATTCTGTGTATTAGTCATTATTTCAATTTCATTTGAGGTTTTGTGTGTAATAATAATAATAATAATAATAATAATAATAATATTTGATTACACATTTTCATTTTTTGAGTTCTTCAACTCATCTATATAAAAACACTTCTTTTAAATGAAATTGAGTTATTTTTATTTATTTGTGTCCAATTTAAATAGTTTTGGAATTCATGATATTTTTATCAAAATGCTTTATTTATTATTTTATATTGTAACATAATGAATAAATCACACGTTACAAAGAAATAAATTATATTCAATAAAAACAGACAATTTTAAACGAAGTCAATTTAGAGATTCATGCTCAAAAGTAAAATAAGTACAAAACCAAATTGTAT
>JABFOX010002222.1:0-11703 GCA_022817665.1 Axea sp. ZL-2020 | reverse complement strand
CCAATAATTATGCATAAACGTTTCTATTCATGGCCCGTATCGCATGGTCCCATTTCGTCGAATTGAAAGCGTTCCGCAGGTTCAGCGTAAAATAAGAACTTTCCTAGAATAATGGTTCATTAGCCGGGACGATTCGATTGGCTCCACGACCAATCTGGCCGCACCGATGATGTATCTACCGGTCCTAAAGCTGAATTGTCTCTTGGACAGATTCTCGCCAGCCTGACTGGCTCCATGCAAGCGCGAATGGAACAGCTGCATTAATAACTAGCTAAGAGTATCGGTATGCAAAGTAACCCATAAGAAGATAAAGAGCACGGGCTTTCCTTAGGGACCGTGAAATAACAATCTTGGACAGCCTTTTTTATCTTTCGGGACAAATTCTCGCTGTAAAGCGTATTCAATTATTCGAGTAATTCAACTATTCGAGTTTTCTATCTTCGTCTCTGATGACACTCTAAATGTCCAAGAGCATAAATGGGCAATGCAGGAATAGCGTTTGAAATCATAATTCTCAACACCAGACTCAGTCAACATTGCAATGTCCGGAATTTCGCATCTTCGAGTGCCCAACGTGGTAGCAGCGCAGATGGTCGATGTTGCTATCGCAAAAAGCGATACTATCGTGAGCTTAATACTTTCCGGTTCCTAAAAATAGAAATGTGTAGGTCAAGTTGTATATATTGTGCACAAATTTTGGACAAAGAATTGTGTGGAAAAGTCTATAAAAGAACACTGCGCAATAAGATAAAAAGCTGAAAAGGCCATGGGCATTTCATAGGCCCATAGGCCTATGAATGGGCCTTTCATAGGCCATATTAAAACAATGCAAGACAAAGTTCAGGAGTGACAACGCGATGCACAGCAAGGGTTTCGTAGTTCTAATTGGTGCAACACTCACACAGGGCTATAAAATTATTAATGTTACTATAATAATAATTATTGATATTACCAGGACCATCCAGAAAGCAAGGTTATAAAATTGATGTAGGATAGAAAAATGGTTGTATTTAATTGAAATTCACAAATATATCAAATTATTCTTCAACGTAATTTTTATTGTGCCATTACTGCTATACTTACACTTACCAGTATAATTAGCATTTCATTTTCGTTTTACGAACTTTTATTGTTATCGCATTAATAATTTTGTAATTGTTCCTTGTGAACTTCAAACATACGTTTTGAGATATTAACACACCTTAAAGATGAACCATCGAACTAAAATGTACATAAATTTGTTTTCACAAATTCCTATTAGACGTTTAATATTTGTTCAATCGATTGAAGCCAGCGAGTGCATTGGTTTAAGTCAATACACGCGAAATAAAAAGTTGGCGAGGCAAAAAAGAGCCCACGACGTTAATGCATAGTAGACAAAGACATGTATTGCTCTACTGTAAACGCGTTGGAATGTGCCAAGAGCATGTGAGTTGCATTATTTTGCACTCGTTCTTGCGATTATCCCCAATGACGCAGATATAATCAGAGTCCGATTGCTGTATTGGCACCTGCCCACCGAAAGGTCACTGACGCTTCAACGTTTGATGCTTCAGTCATGCGATAATCCTGCAAGAAAATACCCGAGTACTTTTCAAGTAAGCCATAATCATGTAGTTACAGTAAATACATTATATAATCACACTAACCAACAATTGATATACCGGTTCGTATAGCCGCAAATTATGGTTCTGGTAACCAAATATTTCTCCAAATTATCCTCGACGAGGTATGATTGCGAAGGCGAAAGTATCAGGTTGTTGTGAACAAATTAAAAATATCCGACTTTTTCACGGAATTTAACATGATAAAGGCCATTTCTGCCGGATCACTTAGCTGAATCATTACTTTTATCGTAATTAATCATTTTCCAATAATAGCGCCAAAACATCATTAAACGCCGGTTCGTCTAAGAAACGATTTTTCATTGCCGTAACAAACGACGCGGCGATGATTTCTCGACTTCTACCTTTCGTTTCTTTTACTTTTGGCCAGGCCAGTTAAGCGTCGCAGGGGTCCGCCCAAATAAAAGTATTTATTGAATGATCACAGTGGTGGTTAAAAGAACAGGCGGCGATTATCACACTTAAACCGAATTTTGTATTATCATACACCAAAATTATACTTCTGCTTGTGAGAATGATTTATTTGGACTTTTTTATTTAACAGTGTTACATAATTACCTCAAAGGTTCTTCAAAAGTAGATCGCTAAATAATTTATTTATTTCTTAATTATTGCAATACGCAGAGTAGGTTGATTATACAAAGTTTTATTTATTTATATGTTTCGACCTAGTCCAATAGTATACTTTGTTACAATTTTTACAAAAAAGTTACAGTATTTCACCTTGCAAATTATTATATATAATATAAAATAATAAATATCTAGAACCTTATTGTCCTTTGGTTTAGAGACCAAAATATAATATTTTTAATTTTTTTGATTAATATTTTTAGAATATATAATAACATCAATTTTACAGTATTTTAATACCATAGCACACACATACCTTTTTTAAACAATTTCACGATTATAACATAGTTTTGCTCGATTATAATATTAACTAAAATCGGAATTTATAAATAATGTTGAATATAATTTATTTCGTCGCATAACTGCAATCTTATACAACAATTATTTTCATTATACATTACATTACTCATACATTCATATAATTAAATAATAGATCATATCAATTTTAATATAAGTTACAACTTAATACATACAACTCCAACAGCGAATAGATCATAACAACATTGGTCGGTTTCTGATAAGTCTATTTTTTGGATCGTCAACTTGTGTAATTATTTCACACATCTATATCTATATATTGTCCTTGAAATACACATTCATTTATTCTTCGTATTGTTAATTGGCTGACGCCGTTTATTCTTCAGTATAATCTTCGGTAGTATAGTGATCAGTATCCCCGCTTAAGATAATAAAGAAAATGGAAAAAAAATGGTTGAAAAGTGTTACTAATTATATAAAAAACCTTACATAAAATCTTGTAGTTGAACTCGTCCACAGAAACTTTTAACTCGTAACATCGTGAATGATTGGATCACAAAAATGTTCAATGCTCAATGATTTCAGTAACATTATACAAGATTAATAATTTAACTCACATTCTTCTTTATATTACACATTTGTCGCTCTACTTACACTAATATAACTGTACGTATGACTCAACGGTTCATTGTATTCTTCAGTGTTCAGACTATTCTCTTTTCTCGTTAAATTTCAAAATCAAAGTAATAAACTAAACACACACATTCTCGTAATCATAACACACATATACATAATAGTCGCGTATTGATTTCCTTTAAAATTATTTAATTCCATGTAAATAAATATTTTATATGTCTGCATAGATATAAATATGTATTTTGTTTCTATATATATATATAAAATAATGATTATTTAGAACAAATATACATTTCACACATAATTATCTGTCCCGAAAATTACCATTTGTTATTGTTATATTTGAGTTAAAGTTTACACAGTTCTCACTTTCATTCTCACGGAACGAACATTCAATTTACCGCGTTGCCAAAAGTAAAAAACGATTGTAAGTTACAAACTATAGTTCGAAGAATAAACACAAAAAGTGAACGAAGAAAAGAAAAAGAAATCAGTCCTTCTTTCTTCTGTCTCATTTGTTTCAATCCCGTTAAACTTCTTCTATGGCTTATCAGCGTATAAACTACGGGTAATCCTTCGATGGTCTCAGTGACGGAACGCGCGCCAAATTCATGCATACAATGCGCGATTTGTTTATTATGCAAAATCTATTGAATTGCGTGTGGTCAATTATACTATGTTTAGTAGAGCAACCGCACCGGGTCACATATCGGTCAAAGGAATCTAAGGGTGGTGCCCTCTTCGGACTCTTTAATAACGCATTGTGTTCTCAGCATATTAGGTTTATGCTAATATCGAAGATGCACCTCGCACGCGATTGAATCTGTGCACGCCGTTCGTTTATTCGAACAAGTAGTTGAACCTACACGTCGTAACAAACTGTTCTATGATGTTAATAAATAAATTGATCGTTCTTTGTTCGAAATAAATACGAAGAAAAACGCGCTCGGTTCTGTCGTTAACAATATACTTCAAAGAAAATTTAATTACGCACGAAAAAAAAAACGTAGCCAAAAATGAAGTGTTGAGATTTCATTTTTGAAATAAATTTGGTAAAAACGCAGTTTAACTGAAGTTGGACACGGAACTGACGGGAGAGATAAGCTATTTTTCAGTTAAAATTAAGTAAGCAAAAAAAATTCGTTAAAATAACTAGACAACAACAATTTAAATTAAAGGTAAATAGATATTAATAGCATTGATTCATTCACTTTTTACGATTAATAACATTAACTTATTCATTTTATATTAAAAAATAATTAAATACGCGTATTAATACAAATAGTTCAATAATAATTCACTTTTTTTGCATTTATAAAATGTAAAATAAATTTTGCGCTTAATTTTTATTGCTGTAAAATATTACATTTTTGAATAAAAACTCCAGTACTTTAGTCTATTTTGTTTCCTAAGAGACTTCAGATCAAACTTTCCTAATGTATTAAAATTATCACTAATTGCCTATAATTGGTAAAGTAAATGTCAAATTTATTAACTTATAGACATCGATTTAAATTTCCCGAACAGCATAGTTGTTTTACTCGCCACAATATGGCGTGTCAATAAAATATTCTCTTGTGTGCATATCAGTAGCTTTACGCTTAAAAGCGTTCTTTGTCAGCGACTTAAATTGGGTTTAAAACATTCGATGTAAATTGTTCTCACACTTATGAAATTACCATTTTCATTCAAATCAATTTATAAGTTATATATTTTTTTTAATTATTAAACAGTTTTTATTTTTCATTTTTATTTTTTTTTTCATTGTATTAATTTATTATTATAATTATTATATAAATAATATAAGACTACATTAATATAATAATTATATGAAATAATTAAATATAATTATAAGTTAAAATGTTATGAAATAGCTTTTCCATTTACTCTACGATTAACTTAAAAATGATTAAACTGTTCCATTAAACTACTTCCATTAAAGTTCGTTGTCCGTCTTAAA
Source organism: Axea sp. ZL-2020 (assembly GCA_022817665.1). NCBI lineage: Eukaryota > Metazoa > Arthropoda > Insecta > Hymenoptera > Scelionidae > Axea > Axea sp. ZL-2020. Next base: position 6,594 of record JABFOX010002222.1, on the reverse strand, counting down.
TTGGCATATGAAAATTGTCCGGTTTAAATTGTGCAAGCTAACGTTTCCTTCGAGCAATTGAAATAAGGAATTTCGTTATGAGTAACTAAGGCAAACAGTGATTTACGCGGCAGTATTACAAATTTTCGTCCACTCGTCACTTTGCATGCAACGCAGTCGCGTGGGAGGCGTTATAAAGGATGAAAGGTACCGCAGAAATATATTCACGACCTTTGCAGCATCGCGTATACACGGAGACCTGCCGCCGTTTCAAGGTCGTAGACCTTGCTTCGACCGCATCATCGACATCATCGCGACAACATCAGACCGTGGGATACTTCGCCATACCGTCCACAAAATGTATGTCGATGAACCGTAAACTTCAACAAGAACATACTAAAACACAATAGAAGTTATTATGTTTCACATTTCAGAAGAAATGTTGAATTTTGTAATGTGATACGCAAGTCCTTTTACCCTTTTAAATTTGTGATTTTGCAGATAAATGAAGATAGGATGCTGCCGCGGCACAAAATCAAATTACACATTGTTGCTTCCAAAATTTATTCCGGCTTAAAAGTCACTTGGCCAAAAATTTAATCATTGTTAGCCACGCTCTCGGATGTGTGCAAAAACCGAGTTTTGATTTTGGGTTGACACTGCGGTACTCGTCATTTTGCACCGGTCAAATTATACGCGTGTTCCGTCTTGATTCTGTACCAGTATTGCACTGTTACGAATATCACGAGTATTAATTGTAGTATCTCGAGGGAAACGAATTAGTTGAATCACCGTTGGCAATGTCATTGAATCAGAATTATACTTTGATGTTCCAAGAATGTTAAATCGTACTTTGAGCCTAATCCAAGGTAATTATTATTAACGAGATAAGTGCATTACACATTTTTAAATTCATTATCAACGTTGATATGAGTGATTCAAGGATGGTCAATGTTGAATTGAAGCTATGTAAAAGCGCGATATATTAAACGTTGATAACAACAGTTTAGTTAACATTGACTAAATGTTGTTTCGCGGTTGATAATCAACAATTATTAAATGATAAAATGGTGGTAATTTAATGATGACGATTATCAATTGCTATCAACACTGAATTAATATTTTTTCGAAGTAATATCAAACCGAAGCAATAAAGGGTTCCAAAGTTGATTCAATGAATTTATTGTTGAATAAATGTATTTGTTATAAATGTGTTAATTTAATATTAACGTTGGTATGACTGATTTAAGACTGATTCAACGACAGCAGTCAACGTTGAATTGATGCTGTGTTAAAGCAAAATGTGTTAAAAGCTGATAACAAACGTTTACTGAACATTGACTAGATGTTAGTTCAGGGATGATTATCAACATTTAATGAGCGATAAAGCAATGTTCGTTCAATATTAAAAGCCTTCAATAATTATCATCAACATCGAATGAATATTTTTTCAAATAATATCAAACCGAATCAACGGGACATTCGAAAGTTGATTCAACGATTTCATTATTCAATAAATAAATGTAGTGTAAAGGATTGCAAATTGTTAAATGTATTATCAACGTTGATGCAAATGATTTAAGACTGATTCAACAATAACACTTAACGTGGGGTTGACATTGACCCTATGCTGAAGCAAAATGTATTAGAAGTGGATAATAAACGTTTAGTTAAAATTGATTAAATGTTATTTCACGATTGATAATCACAATTTAGTGCTAATTCAATATCGATGGCCATTAATAGTTATCATCCAAATTGCTTGAATCTTTTTTCAAAGTAAATTCAAGCTGAACTAACGGAATATGTGTAGGTTGTTGCAACTTTGAAGTAACATTGAGTCAACAATTTTTAAGAAATTAGATAGATAATTTTATTGCTATTTTCAAAGCAGTTGAAAAATTAAAATAAGCTACAAGAATGTAAATTTACATTTCTCTTATAGATTTCTCTATAATCCACTAGATCTATACAGATTTTTATCAAATATAAAGATATCAAAGGTTAGATCTTTACAGATCTATACAACTGGATTCCATATGATGCGCAATGACAAACCAATGTTTTATTTAATTTGGAAAATCACTATGAACAAGTGTTTAACGATACAAAATATTTTACGCCTTGTGCACGATGTAGTAAAAAAGAAGTGAAAAAATTAAGAGGTACTTTATTGCACCAGCGTATAAAGCTACTTTGAAATTGCAGGGTGCATTCAAATTCACCATAGCTAAAATATAGATCAAGGTTCCTAAACTGAACTATAATCAATTTGTCGTTCTTCTTAATTAAAGAAAATTTTTAATGTACAAAGCATTTTTTACTAAACATACAATTTGCCTTTCACCCGAGTTATAAAATCTTGCTATATTACACAAATTTTTCATGCTGTGTGCAGTAACATTTTATTATAAAATTTACCAACATTACAACGCAAACTGCAAGAAAATAACTCTTCGAAATTAACAACTATCTTTATTCATCAAGTGCATATTACTTGTTTCTCATAATTATTCCATTCCGTCGGAAATATCGCCAACGTGTGTTTATGGACTTCGAAAACATATTTCAAGAAAAAGCATAATATATCAACGAATATTTAAATTCAAACGAATTTTGTCAACGTTGAGCCACACAATGTAACCTTGAAAATATTCTCACAGCCTTCCAGGCCGGTTAATTTACACAGAGGACCATTCGTAAAATTAACATATAATGGCACTAGTCTTTAGTGACTTATGAAAGTATTCGGGACAACTTTTCGGTATAGTCGCGCGTGTCATACGCAAATATTTGCGTTTAATAAAATAATGGAAGAAGTCACAATTTAGTGGAAATAAAAGCAAATGAATAATTCAACGGAAATGTGATTCGATTATCTGATTAATTTATGCAAAATTACTTTCTTGTTGAACGCGTGTTTTATATTGTTTTGGTATTGTCCGAAATTAAATTAAATGACCTTGTTGAGATAAAGTATGTTTATGGGGGAAATCCCACTTTGAACCTCGAAAATTATACGGATCGTGTAAAACTATTTTACTGTGTCAGTTCGTACGCAACGCTGTTATCAATGAAAATGGGGTTTTAACATTTCGAACCGACGATTTTATTGCGTTTCGTAATTCTGCGTGAAATATTATTTGGGTTTATTTATTTGTTATAAGTAGTGCTGCATCATAATCCTGCGCGTTATCCATTATGGTGCATGCAAGTACGTGTGTACGTATACGAACTAGTTATTTCATGAGAATGGACCGTAAACATTAACTCCACTCGATATGCATGATAAAGATCAAATTTTGCGTATTATACGATCAAACTTTGCATATTAATGTGACTGAAAAACACCGATTGTTTTGATATTCAAAATCATCACCTTTTTACTTGATGAATGGGACATATCATTGCTACATAATATCCTTTTCTGAGAAGTGTTAAGTTTACGGTAACGTTTGGAAAATGTGTGCAGTCTGCAACACCGGAGTTGGTTTATTTCAACTTATGAGCACAAACATAATAAATTGAAGGATTTGAAACATATCAGGCAATTCCTTGTTCGATATTTGTCATCAAATTCACAACGAATTATTGGAGCATTTTTGTAATTCGTTTTTTTCACACTTCGAAAATGAATTACAACATTTTGATAAGATTCCACTACAGAGATATGGTTTGCAAATAAATTTGTATTCTACCGTCGTGATAGAGTCGCCTGCTATTGAAAAAAACCCATAAATAAAATATATTGGAGGTACCAATTAGAAATACACCACACTAGTAATTAATGCGTAACAAATTCAGTAATTTAAGTGACCTCTGGGCTAGTTGTCAATGAACAATACACTCTCTTAATGCGCTATCTGGTGAAATCACATTGTCAATCTTACTACAAAATTAATCTTATCCTTAAGTTCGGGCAAATAAGAAATGAAGACATCTATCCCCAATAATGTCTGCGTCAAAACATAGTTCTATGATCTTACGTCCAATTTATAATTAAATATAATTACATCAGTTTAATACGAAAACCATTGATAATGCAGTGATTACGTGTAGATAATAATTCCGTGATTCAATGTAACCACAACAAGCAATTTCCCATCTATAGTAAAACAATCAACATATTTCTATTCTAAGAGTCAAACAATATTCTTTCATTTGCAATTCAAAAAAAATCACTTTTGATACTGAGCTTTCAAATTTGAAGTAAACAAATATTTCAAACAATCCTACAAAACATCGAAAGAAGTCCAATCTGATGATATCTCGTTATATCATCAGTTGAAATACTTGGTTTAGTTATTAATATTCTATTGATAACTGGCGATAATTTAAATTAATTCGATTATCACGCACAACAACGCATTTCATTTGGCAAAATGTAGTTAAACAACATTTGGCAGGCAATGCTATTTTCCATCAAGCATTAAATGGAAACCAGGCAGGTTGCAGAGTTTCTTACTCAGCTGTCAGTAGGTATAGTGTATACAGGGTGTTTGTTAACAACTCAGAATGTCTCGAGAAATAAATACTCTAATTAACAATTTTCCAAATACACCTTTAATATTTTTAATGAAGGCGTGTGAAAATTCCCTTGCAACCCACCGTCCCTGGGGGTAAAACTGAAATGTCAAATGAGACCCCTAATTTTTTATTACAAATTCGAATTTTACTTTGCAAGAGATGCTGCATTTTTATGAATTTTTCTTTCGAATTATGTATTGATAAAAAATTATAAAAGGACTTATATTTCGAATTTACCATCATTAAAACGAGAGAGATTCGATCTTTAAATTTCGTAGCCTTTCTCTCTGGATCCAAGGACGGTAAATAGGAACTATAAACTATTACAACTTTTGAATAAAACATAATTGAATAAAATTATTTAAATAAACTTGACATATTTTGTATTGTATTGAAGAGCTCGAAAAGGAAATGTGCAATATTTCTAACTTAAATCAGCAGACATTGGAAAATATTCCTCAGTTTGATTTCGATTAACATACGATTAAACAGAGGAAAATGGTCGTTATGAACACAAATGACATAACTTACGGCAGAATTTTTGTTGTTTCATAACTTTTAGTCAGAGGCGAGGAATCTCGCCTAAAACAGCCACTTAAGAGAACAGAAACCTACTATACCTACATCAGTATTCATGAATAATAGTAAAAGTAATTCCTTCAAAAAACTCAACGCTATGTTTCATGGATTTAATCAATTATTTCATTTAATTTCTGCAATGAAAACAGAAGTTTTCCATTTGAAATTAGTAAGTTTTTCCCACCCCCAGGGATGAATCATCCATTGTCACTAGATAGTTTTTTACAAATATTAAACGCGGATTTACAAATAAAGTCATGTAAATTATTAAGGAAGATTTAATTGAAATTTTAATACAGGGTCTTATCGATATAAGGATCTATCTATATCGCTCCTGTCACCCTACTCGCCAACTTCACGCTAGTGGGGTTTAACAACACGCCATCATATTGTTTTCCTAGTGTGACAAAACGACTTTATAATTACATTTTAATACAATGTCTGCTTCCAACATTCTTATCCCACATCACGTTGTCAATTTTTATAGAAAATGGGCATATATAGACTCTCATCCTCTGAGATATTTTCATTTGATTCTCTAACTAATTGTATTAAAAAATGCAATTTCTATAAATTAATGAAAATATTTCATCTAGTTTCAGGTGTTGTTTAAATTATTGAAAGAAGTCTTCCTAAGAAAATCGATATTTCTTATTATTTATGACTAAGTTATTCGTTGGTGAATTTTATAAATTTAAAGACCCCCATGAAAATATTTAGCATGAATGATAATGGCGATAAAAAATTATATCGACTAAAAAAGTATTATAACTACTGCATTATTAGACATCTTGTTTGACCATTTTGATATAAAATTTATTATTTACTTTTCCCTTAATTCAATAACACTTCTTTTCTCATAATTTTTAGTGCTTCGCAGTTGGATAAACTTAAATCTGTAATGTTTCATAAAATGTGTATAATTACTTTTTAAAGATATAGAACAACTAAACAGGCATGAAGTAAGGAATTAGTCTCTTGTTCTTCAAGGCAAAAAAAATATACAAATATACATCATTTGATAGTAAGAAATATAAAAAAATTTAAATTATAAATATTAAATTATATTATATTAAAACTATCTATTCGGCCCAGTGGAATTCAAAGAAATTTTGCCTTCAAATATCATTGCTACAGTTTCTAACTTAGTTTATAAATAAGAATAATAAAGAAAATCAAGGATGTGCGAAGAAATCCTGCTGATTATTTTGAAACATGATTTTTATTATTATTTCTGACTCAAATATGTTTTTTAAACCATACAAACTTTGTCAATATTTTATAGAATTTATTTCAATTTTTATAGTTCAGTCTTTTTTTCGTCATTAGAATGATATTCGTTATTGATCATATATCTTTTAAATAAATACATTAGATTACATTTGTGAATTTAGATATCAATCTATTATATATATATATATATATATATATATATATATATATATTAGTTTGGGGAAAAAGAAATCCATTATTTTTTCGGTAGATGGCTGTAGTGATCGATATCTCGTA
>JABFOX010002221.1:0-11703 GCA_022817665.1 Axea sp. ZL-2020 | reverse complement strand
GCGTTGAAAGAACGAAAGTTATTTACGCCGTCGGACCCGCTTGTGAGCCTTTCCATGAAGTCGCAGGGAGAGCTCTGGAAGTTTCCGACACACGAGGAACGCGCCACGCCCTGTTCACAACGTTGCCGTGTCCACGATGGATGCTACGGCAACGAGAGGAAGTCGCAGTATCGAATGTAATTATACTTTTCGGAATTAACGCATCCGTCGAAAATATACCCGAGAATGCCCCGAAAACGGGGATTACGCGAACGGTCAAAAACGTGCCGCATCGGCGCGCAATTGTTGCACGTAATTGTTTATTTCAATTAAACATTAAAAACAAACCAGGGCTTACAGTCTGTATCGAAACCGACGAATTTACTACGATGACTCGTTGAACTGCTGAAAGTTACGACTCAGGTTTTTTTATTGCATCACTTTATCAACGATCAATTCACTGTTTTTTGTTGTTGTTTTTTGTTTTTTTTTTTTTTTTTTTTTTTTTGTGGAACAGTGTGTTTAAATAATTATGTAGAAGGCGAACATTGGTAAATTCGGATGTAACTCGGAGCGCAACCTCGAAACTGAATTATCGTGTTCGTATGTTATATCAATCAAAAAAAAGTATGGACGAAAAGAATTTATTTGCAAAAAATCAAAAGATTTCATCAGCAGCAATGTTGTAATAATTTGATCATGCAAATTTGTTGTAATTTCAACATAATGTGTGTTATAATTGCGAAATGTTTGGCAGAAGCATGAAATGCATAGTGTCCTTTGGTATAATTCGACTTTTTATATGTAACATTGGACAATGATTTCGCTTGGTTAATACCCGAGTAACATTTATTCTTCGAGCAACGAATTGTTTATTGTATAAAACGATCACTCGTATTTAAAACATGAAGTTTAATGCGTGAAAGAACAATGAAATGCGTATTGACATAACGAAAGCTTTTTAATTGAACTGAAATATACTAGTCTGATAAATCTTCCAAGCTTCTGTTATATTATTTACTGTAATTGGCATTTTTAACACTTCTTTCGTTGCTCTGATCTCTCTTTTTTATTATAACGGGTCATTAAAGAATTTGTAGATTTTATATATTCTGCAACAAAAACGTGACAATATCTTTTGAAAGTGAAGATGACTACAGCATCCCTGGATGATAAATGATTGTTATAATTAAAACAAAAAAAAACACTAATCGTTCATCAACTGTCTTATTTTGTTCTGCTGACAAAACTCATAGCAATGAATAACGTCTTACAAATATTAGATCATTCGTTTTAAAATATACCATTATATTTTATTTTATATATGTTTGATTTGTTGTATGATATATTGATAAAACTTACAAAAAAATCATAAAAATTACATGAAATTCACTAAAATGTCATATAAGGATAAATAATTAGTTATGAAACATAGATTTACATGCATGAGCGTATGATTTGCTTGAGACACGTATGTGTGCATTTGCTTAAAAATTAAAAGTCGATCACAATTGAATAATTTTGTATTTCTATTGAGGACGCAATAAATCCAAACTTGTTTCAATTTGCACAGTACAACGAAGTTTAATCAGTAGATTAAGTAATTTTATTTATTATATTTTATAATAAAGTGCTAATATATTATCATGGAAATTCATATAATAAATTTAATCGTATATAAGATAATTGTTCGTTTTGTCTTCTAGGAATTTGAGGTACAAAGCAACGATGTGTTCAGACTGCCAACCTCCTGAATCGCATCGCTGATACCCTGATACGAGGTTTAAAAGCAAGAATTGAATCGCGTTTCTCTAAGCAAAATAACATGAAAACATCAACTTTCGAATAGAAATGTCTCTATATAAATTTGCTAATATTCGTGAAAACATTCATTTTATTAAGAAATTCAGTATATTTAAAATAATTATTTTAAATTAAACTTTAAATTTAAAAACTTTTACAGGCTAAACGTTCAAAAAGATATTTCCTTATGAAGGATTGCGTTTTAATTTGTTAAAACCAAATGATTTTTTGGAATTGTAAAAAGTAAAATGAAAGATTTTATTACAAAAAGTTACAAAAATTTTTGCTTTTATCTTGAAAACCGTAACATTTTACTGTGATAAAATATATGTTTTAAAAATACACATGTTGCATTTGGAAAAGAAAACTCTTATTTCAAAATAAGTGATTTTTATTAAAAACTATAAATAACAATAAAATATTAATTAAGGACATTTCTAAGAATGTAAAGAGAAGATCAATAAGCCATCGAGTTTTTATATGAATAAGGTCGTCGCGATACATTCTGCTTTTATCTCTGCGTTTTGAGCTCTGTATCAATATACTACTAAATGTAATTGATTAGATTGTTGAAAGAGTCTTGTTTATTAATTGAAATGACATTAAACGAATATATTTGTTACGTAGAATTACAAGAACTGGAAATACCCAAATAGACTATTCGATTTATATTAATATAAAACAAATTAAAGTACTTTGTATTTGAAAATAATTATTATAAAACAATCAATTTTTGTGATCCAAGCGTCGTATTTTAAAATAACTATTTTTACAAATGCAGAAGTTTAAACAATTATACTGAGAAAAACTGATGAAGAACCTTAAAGTGGCTAATATACATTTTTTTTAAATAATTACAATTTTATGATAAAAAAAAAAAAAAAACAATTTTCAATATTTGATGACCGGAGCGAACCCGTAATTTTGACTGCTCCGTTTTTTTTATTTGTTCTGTTAGCACAACGTTGGGGTGACAATTTAACTAATTATATCGTTAACAATACTTTTTCAGATTATTTCCATGAACTTACGTTACCAGAAAAACTGAAAAATGCACTACAATCGTTCCATCGGTATAAGAATTTCAGATATACAGAATATGGAAAACATTATTATTGATAAGTTAAACATCTCATAAAAACGTTAAAAAACGCAGTGAAAACTTCCACGAGTTTTACATTTCATATTCGTATCTGCAAGAAACAATAGCGCATCAATATATTTAAAAGTTATTAATATAGTATTAACACGCACAATAAACTGTATGTTTTTTTACGTTAAGTTCGTTAACGAAAATTAATGCTAAAAATCTAATGCAGTGGTTGTAAATAGCAACAAAATCATAGGCTGAACATTTAAGTATAACTGTTTTAAATTGATTATTACTGCATAATTAAATGTATATGTTCAATTTCCACTTCCGATACAAATAAATCTAAAATTTTGTGATTAACACGAATTATTCGGGTTGGATACATATACTTAGTAAGGTATATATTAGTTAACAAATACTTCAATATACTGTTCACAAGTATCATACAATCCAAATGTGCTTTTGGATATTTTTTGAATTTCAGTTTATGATACTAAATTCAAACTAAATTATTTTAATATGCATATACTGACAAAAATTGAATAACCACAAAGTCAGATAATACCAGAGAACCGCAATGTGGGTTCATTGAGACGTGCGCATTGCATATGCGCAGCTTACCGTGTGGCATATGCTTCTTTGTTTCGTTTTACGAAGTTCACGAAAACTATTAATACATTTCTTTCCAGACAATAATAAATAGTATAGAAGTATGTTTAATAATAATAATAATAATAATAATAATAATAATAATAATAAAAAAAATAATAATAATAATAATAATAATAATAATAATAATAATAATAATAATAATAATAATAATAATAATAGTAATAATAATAATAATAATAATAATAATAATAATATTGTAGCAGTTTTTTTTAATCATACATTTTCTACCATAGTGAAAAAATACCCGAATAACATTTATTTGTTTTTAACTGAATTATGAATTAATCTTACATTAGCTGTATTTTTCAGTCATGAACAGTATCTTATTATAAGATATTAATGTATAAATACATTAAGATTTATACGTACTGAAATTCAATGAACCGATACTTAAACTGAGATTGATAACATGCACCTATTGTCATATTATAAAATTAAATTTAAATGTTCTCATACCTTTGTATAAGAAATGACGTTTCCTGATAGGTACTTCAGTGGGATCTGTTCTTAAACATTTCCAGTTCCCATTGTATATTAATATAAATATTACAAAAACTTGAATAAATATATTTAAATATATTTATAATATTTAAAGAAAGAATATAATATTTAAAGAAAACTGTTATTCCGATTATTATATTTTTTTCTTAATTTATGTACAAAATATGAACGGTAATAATATCACTGACTTAGTTAAAAGGGTATAATATATTTTATAATGTAGCAGTATGATAACAGAATACAATTTAGAATTTTCTAATATTTTTTAGGGTTCTCAAACATTCTTAATAATTTTTATTATCATTTATTATCATTTACATTGTATATGAAATATCTTTCATATACAGTTATGTATGTACATGTATATATAAATATAGTGGTACGTATATATAAATATAGTAGTATGTAAATATAAAATAGTAATAAAATAAATTATAAATAAAGAGAAAAACATCATATTATGCAATATTGAATTCCTTTTATTTTTTAACGTTTACTAATAATAACATACAGTATTAAATTATTTCACATTTTAATACAAGCGCTGAAAATAAATCTGATTTATATACATAAAATTTCTTGTAGAAATGTTAAATTTTGAAAACATCTATGTTTATTATTACGTTATAATTGTTGATACATTTTATAAAAAAGATTCACAGTGGGTTTGAAAAACAGTCTGAAAATTATCATTTTTACACTTATATATACAATTGATTTAATATAAAGCAGCATTTGTAAATTATCAGATTAATATGCAAACATTCGGAAAAGTTTTACTACATGGAAAATATTCAAAAACTCTGACGTTATCTGAAAATATTAATGTATAAGTTGAAATATATAAAAAATATTTTACAACTATAATACTAAACTTGTTATCTAAAAATTATTATTTCAATATTTAAAAGACTTCTTCTTTACTAGACAAACCATTTCAGACTTTTCCATGATCATTTATATGTTCTTTTATACAATATAAATAACACTTTTAAACTCTGAAACGACTTATAAGTTGGTCAAAATTTAACCTTTAGAACATTTTAGTATGTTTCTATAATTTTTATCTTTTCCAGCTGTTTTATTTTCACAAAAAATTTTAAGTACTAAAATTTTAAAGTAGTCATTTTTTAAAAAACAACATTATTTTGATCAAAGAAAGTAACATTTTCTTACGGAATTTTTTATTAATGTTCTGATGAGTGTATTATATTTTATCTCGCATGCAAGAGTATTGTGCTTTAAATTCATTCTATAGTAAAATTAAATCCTCACAATATAATTTATTAAAATAAACAACGAATTACAAACTAAAAGTTTTATTCTTACACATATGATTACTGCATATTTTGCTCATTTACAAATTGCAATTATATTCAAGAACTATTTTCTACAAGATATTTTACATTTTGTATTCATTTGAATATCGTTTACATATTATGAAACATGGATTACTAAAACAAAATACGGAATTTTAATTTCACAAATTGTATATTCTATGTATATTCTATTGATTAATCGAAAGGTATTTTATTTTAAAGGATTAATAGAAATGTTTATATTTACAATTTATATTTCTAATATAACAATCTAATTCGTACAGAAATACGAATTATTTCCTTTTTAATTTTTTTTTTTTTCATATAAACTAACAGTATTTGAAATATTTTAGTGGTAAATTTTTTATGAATAATAAGAATATACTTTCTGATATTATTTAAAAGGCGTTAAATTTCCACATTCATTAAAATTATATTTAAATAAAACTAAAGAACAGAAATATTTGTTAAAAAATATAATTTTGCTTTCTTTAGAAAGTATTATTTTGTAATATTTTATTTTAAATTATTGTCTAAATTACTACATTGTAATAATTATATACTATAATTATTGTCTTAATATCTTTATTAAATATTAATACATATTGATTGTAACTGCATTGCACAAATAATAATTATAATCATCATTGATTATTGAAAACATCCATAACCAACATGAAAGTCCCAATTTGTACAAAAGAAATTAGTAAAATTGGAATTGTTTATCAAAACTGATTACTTATATAAATTTTATTTTAGCAAAAAAATTCTGAACTTTTAAATACTTCATTTTTAAATTTATTCTAAGATTATATTTACGTAAAAATATATAAAATTATCCTCAACAGAGTAAAAATACTTTTGTTCTAGTACTATAAAAATCATAATCACTTTTATCAAATTAGCCATTATATAAAAATCTTATCAGTATAGATAATTTTATAGTTAAGATTTAATTAAACTAAAGTAGCTTTCTTTAATTTATAGCATCAAAATATTGATCAAATTATTTTTTTTTTTTTTTTTTTTCTGAAACCTAATATTTCAATACTGCTTGTTTAGACGTTTACATATTAAATTATCATTTTTTTTATAAATAATTGTCTGTTAAAATTCTTAGAATTAATTTATTATCCTAGATAACAACAGTATTACATTTACGAAAATTTTGTTCAAGGCACAGTTTTATATACATTTACAAAAAATTGTAGTGTTATCTTAAAAACTATAAGGCTATGTGGAGTTGTAATATAAGAGTTTAAAAACTTCTCCGCTTTTATAAGAATAAATGTGTAAACAACGAATAGTTTACGCTATATATTTTTTATGACTTTAGTTAAGGTTTAAGATAAGAATAATAAAGTTTATAAGCAAATTTATAAAGTTGATAAAATTAATGTAACACAAGTTTTTAGTTTATTTATTTTAAATCTAAAATTAATTAATTGGATAATTTAGGAATTGTGTTTTAATTTTAAAAAAATATAAATAAAAACTGACATTTCACTTTAAAACATTTTAATGATTTTCAAAATGGTAAATATTTTTTTAACACTCTAAGAGAACACATTCCAATACTAAATAGCAATTAAAGTTATTTTTCATATATAATTTAATAGAATGAAACTGTTGCATAGAAATTGATGCAGGAAACAGTTTCTTAATATAAATGAGCTTTCTAATATTTCATAATGAACATGATTATAAAATTATTTAAATATACACATTTTATGTAATTCTTTTATATATAAATTTTACCTTTATATAGTTACAGTTTTACCTTTAAAATACAGCTATAGTTCTGATGACTAAAACTTAACATATTCCATGTTGAAATATTTAGCATGATATTATTTTGGCTGACAGTCGAACAACAGTGGAAAAAATATACAAAATATCGGATTAAAACTCCGAAATTTGCATTATGTCATAATCACACTTCAGACTAATATAGTATTCATTGTCGCGTTTAATCTATGTATAGCAAGTCATATTTAATTAATGCACATGTGTCATTTTAGATAAAAGTTGTTTTCAAAATAGCATGTTGTTTTAATTTATATAGTAATATATAATAATATTATTATAATATAATAGTAATATAAATAATAAATAAGTATAAATAGTAAATGTAATAGTAATATATTATAATAATATTATGTAGCAATCATATTAGCCTAATTAATTGCATTCAAGAAATCAGATCATGTGCTTTATGTCACTATAATACCAGTAAAACTTTGAATTATAATCAGGCACCAGGTCGAATTTTTTTTTAAAAATAGAAATAAACTTTTTTCGACTTAGATCTGAATACAGCTTCTATTTCTTAGATATATGCTACAACGACCAATCTATAAAATCTTTTACATTTTATAACGATTCATCGCTTCTTTAAATTCCTTGTCCGCTACAAACGTTGACGATTTTACTTTACTTACAGTGTAATTTTCAAAAGCTTTTGAGTCACGAAATGCGCTTTCTTTTTGCTCCTCTATTCTATTAAGTCAACCTTACATTACCAGATTTGAAAATTTATATTTCTTTTAGTTACGTATTACAAGATTGAAACAGTCTATTATAAATTTCCTTAAATCCAGATAATACGTACGATAAGAGTGTGCATAGATAGAAGTCGAGCGTTTACAATTTTACCATTGATGTTATCTGTTACCGAAAGAGACTGTGTATCAATACCATACTCGTATAGCAACACAGAAAACTATAGTGTAGCAACATTTTCTTTCTCACTTTAATATTTAAGTTATAGATCTAAAGGTTTGAAAAGTTAGCTATTATACGTATAATCAATTTTTGAACATTTAGACATAACCAATATTCATAATAAATTAAAATAATATAGTTAACGAGACAATGCAAATTTTCAGTACTATTGACAAGCATAACAGTACCATATACATAATATATATTATCCACCAATACTCCATTTACTACACCATTAACTCTGCGTTTCAAAATTTTTCTAAAGATGTATTTAAAATAGATGTAGTAAAGCGAAAGTAAAAGTTTATGATGGATATTCCAAAAGTCTGCAAACAACATGTATCTCACAAAATATATTCAAGATTATAAAAAAAATACATGCCAAATATTTTTTTGGAGAACTATTCATATATATAATAAATATATATGAATACAAATATCAAAAATGTACCTATTTTCCCAATCCCTATGGTCGTGGTGTATACTGTCTTTAAAATTTTAAATAGGACTGCTAATTTTTACAGCAATTTTCAATTCTCTAAGAAAAATACATTAAACTTACATTTATCCATTTCCTTCTCAGAAGAGTGGGAGATAAATTGAAACTCTTGAATAAAAACTCGAATTTCTATCGAAGATCTGTCAAATTTTTAACTCCTAACATCCAACTCATCACTCGTTACGATGTTACACACTTTGAAAATGAGAGTGGAAAGTGGTAAGTTAAAAATGTTAAACAAATACTTGATATTTTTATCAAAAATCTTTAATTAATTTCATCGAATCTTTATCTCATAGCACCCAATTTGTTGAACCATTCCTAAACTTGACATCTAAGAAAATTGAAAATCTCATTTATTCCTTTCGTAAAGATTAAATTATCTTACATTATTATCTGTGCATCCATTTTCTACTTTTGTGATATTCCTTTATAAAGATATACACATTTTTATCGTTATATTATTTATTGGATTTTAACAATTTTTCTTTATTTCATTCTTAACAAAGCTGATTTTAACTACATATAATTAGATAATATTGCAATTTTGCACATAAACACTGACTTGTATTATACTGAGTATATGTGCGATATACAGATTTTTAAAATATTTAAATTCATAGAAGTGTTTTAAAATTACTTATTAAACATTTAAAATATTTTGCTCTGCTATAAATGTCATGTAATAAAAAAGCAAACTTAATTTTTGACAGTATACTGAAAAGAAAAAATTCAAAGTCAATATTAAAACAACAGTACATTTCCCATACAATAAAAT
The DNA here is from genome assembly GCA_022817665.1 of Axea sp. ZL-2020. Classification (NCBI taxonomy): domain Eukaryota; kingdom Metazoa; phylum Arthropoda; class Insecta; order Hymenoptera; family Scelionidae; genus Axea; species Axea sp. ZL-2020. The sequence continues at coordinate 2,335 of JABFOX010002221.1, read as the reverse complement.
TAGAGTGGGTATAACTGCTCCTGAATAATCAATTTAACATGAAAGATGATATTATTATAGAATACAAATTCTATAATTTTTTATTGTATTAGTAAATATAGTTGAAATGATGAAAGAGTATTTCATTCTCTTTAAAATACAAATATAATATTTAATACAATAAACAATATATAAAATACAAAAGAAATTATTACTTTCAATTTTAACAATTTTCGTTACATTGCAATATGACAATTTGAAAATCGACAAATTTTTGTCATCACCAAAGTGGCTCCTTTTTACGGTGGGTATATATAACGATAATAAAGAATACTGTAAGACTACACACTGAATGATTCCCTTTAAGAACTAAAAGAATCTTTTAAAGTATAAATAATATGCACTTAATATTAAAAAATATTTATTTATTATTCAGACAATAATTTGAAAAATATATCTCTTATTTTTATTAAATGATTTATATGAATTCATATGTACATGTAATATTTCAGTTAGTAGATCTTTTAATGAACATTATTTATTTTAATACGTTAATTGTATTAATTCAATTCTCAAATTGTTATATTTGCTCATTAACGGCAAAAGTCGATTAACAAAAAAGTCATATTTTATTTAGTTTATTAAATAAATTGATTTTTTCACAGGTCACAATTTATATTTTATATTCAACTTTCCAAACCTTGTTAATGATTGCTGTCACGTTCAATGCAATGTTTTAATTTACTTATTCAATCTTTTTATAACAAAAAGTAATAACTGTTTTTAATAACAGATGAAACGAATTATTTTTGTATACATTCATTTAAAGTTATATAATTTGTTACAAATATTATTTTTGCTTAATTTTAATAAATGTATGCAATGCGTATCTTATTCAACATAAACATAAATTGTTAATTTAATTAATGCAATAGACATATACGTAAATTTTTTATTTAATGCATGCAATAAACATTTAAAATTCATTATTTTATGAAACATAGTAATATAAGTGATAAATAATTATAATAATTTAAATACTTACACATATTTTATTAATAAATACATTTTTATATCCGACATCTGAAATGAAAAAGATTTTAACAAATCAATATACAATTTCTAACAATGAAAACGATTATCTTATTTATTTATTTTTAGTTAGTCATGTATATTACAAAACTTAAAAAATAGAAAATCTTTAAAAGATTAAAATCTAAAAATTACAAAATCTTTAAAAGATACAAATAATACGAAACATAAAATATTCAAATTTATATAAAAATATTTAAATTATCTTGCAAAGGTAAAAAAACAACAAGACAAAGCATGTGTTCGTCCACATCTCAACAAATTATATTGGTTACAAACGTATCAAAACTATTATATTCGAAGGTACTAAAAACCCGAAAAGTTGTATTACATATATAAATAAAGATGTGAAATCAATTAATGAGCAAACTAAAATCATCATTATTAAAAATATTTATCAAATACTCAATAGTGGGTTCATGTGCTCAATATATTGTTTATCAAAAAAATTATTTAACGAAAACAATTGTTATATAAAGCGATATAATTACTTTATAACTATATAACATATTATTTAATATTTATGCAATATTCAGAGATATAATAAATTAGTAACAAAATAATTTCACGAAAATATTATACAAGTTTAATTATTATAATGTTAAACTTTTTGCTCGTAATGTTCCTTTATATTGAGTTATTAAATTAATTTATATAACTTAGCATTTGCTTATTCGTAACTATAGTGATGTTTTAAAGTTCACTTTTAGTATTAAATTTTTGAGACAGAAATAAGAAATTAAGCACATAAAATAAAGATAAAAGTTGTTCAAATTGATTTTAGAACATGGCTTACATCGAACTGAAACCTTAGGTTGGCCTGATTTTGAATCTAATCATTCAAGGGAACTATCAATCTCAAATTTATATCAGAAACAGAATATTAATAATTCATATTATCACTATTTTTATTTATTGTGTATTTTAATTATATGATATATTAACTATACTTATAATACTATACAATTTATTTCAGTAATTTTATTTTATGTATGACTTATTAATACAACAATGTATATAAAATATATAAAACATTTGTAAATAATATATTGTTACGTCCTAATCGTACTAAGACTGCGGATTAATCTGTTGCTCAAATGAGATGAAGAGATAACACTTTTTGTTTACTAGGAATTAGTAATGATGTAGTACAATCCACAGTAAATCATGATTAAATATACATTTAAAAATAATTTTTATGTGAAAATACATAATTAATAATAATTTAGATATACGTCGTAATATATATTACATAATATTTTTA
>JABFOX010002220.1:0-11705 GCA_022817665.1 Axea sp. ZL-2020 | reverse complement strand
GTTCGGCACGCGGATCCACTCGGCCAGCTTCTGTTCTTGCGTTTCACGTATCGGTCTAAAAATACTGCCCCGCACGGACACTGGTTTTGATCGGATCACAGGTGCTTTGACTTTTGCTTTCGTTTTGGTGAACGAGCACCAGCATCGAGTAAACCGCATTAACAATCTCGAAAAATTGTCTCGTTAAACTCGAGAGACTATCTTCTTTTAATAATGTTATCTCTCATGTATACAAATTACTATCAGAGAAAGTGCAACGAATAATTCAAGTTGAACGACCAACTGGTTTTAACACGATAATGCATAATTCAACAAAAAATAACTCTCCACTTGGCTGGGATCGTAGTCGAAAGACCACCATTGTGCGTGCACAATTTTATTTCAATAGTAATAAATCTATACGCAGTTTACTGAAAATCATGCGTAACAGGAGTTGCTTATAAGCCCAAATCGCTGATTTTATCATTAATTCAACGTATTTATCCAAAGGTTCCGTCAATTATCGAAACGCTTCGAACGGATACTTATCATTTTTGTGTTAATCGTATCAATGGTTATTATACATTATCATAAATAACACATTCATTCAATCAGCTGATTAAATTTACGTTAACCCATAATTCCAAAATAAACTTTCATCATGGATGCGAAAAATGACTCATCTCGTTTATTATTACCCATGCATAATTGACAAATATATTCGGTGATAAATAAAATAAGCTTTTCGGAATCGATCGCATTCATTGAAATTCGATTGATCTGCGTATCGGTACATGAAAAATGAATTCAAATATTTGAATATCCAATATTATGATATCAAATAAAATATGTAACTCGAAAGCGCGATAGCGCCGTGTGTTAATAGGAGTATTTTTAAAACAGCAATGGTAGGAGACCTCGTTTTAATCAGGTGTTTGGTTAATGCGCCACCACCCAGCATCGATGCTTGTCGATAAAAATCTATTTAAAGAAAAAGAAGAAAAAAAAAGTAAGGAAGAAAAAGTAAAAAAATGGTCGCCGTAAAACACAGAAAATATTGGGTCGAGCAACGAAGAAGCCATAGCCAATGCAAATACATTAACCCCACCCACGCGGTGTCTAACGATATTTATGTTTGATCAGCTGCTACTGCGAAGTCGAGCAGACCGAGCAACTAGCCAAGCCACGACTAAATCGCGTACCGAAAAATAGCACGAGCGTGCCGTACGACCACTCGCGCTCCCGCTTCTTGGCGTCGCTTTATCGTCCTTACTTCCGCTTGTCGTCACCCACATGTTTCGCAGCGTTTCTTGTCCTCGGATAAGGCGACAAAGTAATAGCCCGACTGATCTCGCTGATAAGCCTGCATCATAAATTCAATAATATACATTCGTTGTACTTCACGTGCTGCTTTCCCATTTTTTTTTTGTTCCTGTTAATCCATTTATCGTTTCATTTATTTAATAAGCAAAGTTACGCTTGAGGATAAACTCGTTACACCTGACAAATATCACTGCCCTCGAGATGAATAAGTTTTCGCTTAGACAAAACCAGAAAATTTTCCCCAAACTAACAAATTCCAACGAATATACTAAATTCCAATTTTTTCCGCGGAAACTCGGTTTTTCGTATATTTATTATAAATTGGAATGTAGAAATACGAACACGTTTAATCTGTTTTTTTTCTTACTTTAAAATGCGCTACAAAAATATATGTATTTGAGTTATACCCTTTGTTAATTAAAAAATTACCCAGATTTGTGCTGAATTTAATTAAGAGTGATGTCAAATTGTGTATTTTGCTATTTTTGTTTGCATTATTTTACACGTTGTTGTAGCATAAATAATGTGAAAATCATTAGAATAATTGTTATCCAAATCAATAAACAAATGGTGTGAATCATTGAAAACCATTGCCGAACAAATATAACTAAAATATTTGACAGCGGTAAAAATTTAAAAAATAAATGTAAGCATCGTAACCTGCGTCCAAGTATAAATAGAAAACTTGTCATTTCCATTCGTTACTTTTTCTCAGAGATTATCCTAAACAAATAGTTGAATAGCAGACCTAAGTTCATATATTATTATAGTTGCAATCTGATTTTATACGTTATAGTTTTCATTTTACAAATTGACTTCACAATACTATGTGACGCTTTTGCGTTTTCATACGCTTTTACAACATTATATTTTCCATTAAACAACCTTTCACAATGCAACCACTAACAGATAAAAATTTTGCCTCTTTCATGACGTGTGGTTCATATCAACAAGCATTGCAAAAGCTGGAATGAACTTTACAAAGCCATCGTATCAAGAGTCGGGGGAAAAATGATCCAGTCGAATAGCGATTAATCAACATTTTTGCCGCGTCATTTCCCGTACGTTGTAATTGCACGCGGCTAAATATCAGGCGTATTTCAACATTTGGAAAAGAATTTAATCAGGAAGGTGCTTTGCAAGATTATATGCGCTCATCTCGCAGACTTTGGAATTTAGCGACAAATCACCATTTACGCGAGCAATGGAGTGGTCAAGCGCTCGAAAAAAAGCTTTCTTTTAGTTTCCTTTATTTCACATAAAATCGACCATCGACATTGGATTTTGCGGTAGAATTTAACTTCGGATCTTAACTTTAGCATCCTTCGAATGTTTCGCGAAAGCAATGAAGATGAAATGCTGGATAGACGACGCAAAAGGGAGCGAGGATGCCGCCGGTAATGGCGTGCCACTGCAATGCCGACCCATTACAATTTGCAATTATTGCATTTCCTGGCAAATGGATTGTGCGTTCCCTCGTTGTTTTCAGTGTCCGACGTCGCAGAAAGGGCTACAAACTGATACCAATTTCAAATAATCCATTAACTTATTTTAACAACGTAGGTCCGTTATTGATCGAAGACAAACTACACCAAAGTCTGGCTCGCGGGAGAGAGAGAGAGAGAGAGAGAGAGAGAGAGAGAGAGAAATGTACATAAGATTTCGTAACACAAATTATTTTATAGTTATTCCATTCACACTGACATATAATTCACTAAACCATTCTGTTTAGATAGTATAAAGACTTTCGGTAAATCCGAAAAAATTTTTAATAATCAAGATTTAGATTAACCGAAGGACTGGACTGATGATTAATAACCGATCAAGCTATTTATATTTATTATTTATAAAATGTGCGTTTTTCATTAAATAAGCACTATCGCATAAATGCGCCTTTGATTTTAAATACATACTGAATTTTACTAATTCGTCAAAGTTGTACTGAGAAAAATGTTAGAAGAAAAATTACTGCTGCTTTTTATAATATTTTAGAGTCTGGAGTTTAAACATGCAAAGTTTTATTACTAATCAACAGCAAACACGTATGAAGAACTAATTAAATTCTACTGTTATTAGTAGTAAAATTATTAATTTTTAAGAATCTACTAGAAAAAAATAATAATGTTTCGTATTTGTTTTCAGTGTGCATTAACTTCCAGCTGAACATCTTTACACATTGTAATGAAGACGTTATGACTCTACGTTTAGTATTAGTTTTACGTTAATTTAGTTTGTCTATTTTTTCAATCTCTGAATTAGCTTAATTAATTAAATTAAATTAAATTAAATTAATTAGTGGAATTGATTAAATTATAAATGCAATAATTCATTAGATTGCAACACTGTGAGCTTTAATAAATTACCTTCATAATACTGTACAGCAAAGAACTAAACTAGAAATTCGCAATACATTTATTTTAGTTATTTTTTCAGTTGTTCGATTCATTTAGCAAAATTGTTATTCAAAGTGAGCACTCTATTAAAAATTTGTCTCAAATATATTTTTAAAATCCAGTCAATTACTGTATGAGATGACGCGTAATTAATGTTTTATTCCTCATTATAACTCAATTTTTATATTACAACGCAATAATATTTATAATATCGTTTCATTCTTCATATCGACGAACGCATTAAACGAAGATATTAAATTTGACTACTCAACATCAAAATTTCGCATTAAAAGTGAGCATGTTTCCAACCCCGATGAAGTTCATAATTAGGAAATACAAGTGTAAATCATAATTATTTTTATTCGAAATTACAGCATGAAATTTATAACTATTACAACACTTCTTTTCAAATAAAAACCATAACTTCATTTATATTTAATAAAACACTATTAAAAATTCGAAAATTTTGCCACATTTTTCAAACTTCCATTTTCAATATAGTATATTGCATATTAAGTGGTTTATCCTGTACCAAATAGCCTTGTATAAAATATGGTATAATTTTTGTTTTTCGAAATAATATTTTTCTAATAAAATAATAATCGTAATAATGATTCATTATTAATAATTTAATATATATTTTATGTATTTATGTTAATAATGTAGTATAATAAATAAAATTACAACTTTCTTTTAATAAACTTCTCCTTAATGAAGTGATAAATTGAAATGTATTATCTCAGTAACTATACGACTGCAGCAATTAATTTGTGCAATTCTCAAAGAATGATATTTGTAATGTAAACAAAGAATTACTCCAATGATATATTTCCCAGTTTAGCCGAATTCTGTATTTACATGTTTTACGCGCATTCAAACTCTATTGAATGTTGTTTCTAATTAATGCAAAACCTAAAAAACGTGCAATACTGAAAATTTAATACTCTGAAAACTAATCAATCGTTAAATTTAACAAGTTATAAAAGTGTGAAATCTTTATCAGGTGCAAACAAACTACACGAGGCAATTACAAATAAAACATGCTTTAAACTATATTCCAACAAACAGAGAGATGGTTATGGAGAAAATCTGGCTGAAAAAACTAATATAATTTTATAAAACAATTGCCATGTCAAGGCTAAGTGTTCAGGCGTTTCATTTCTATTTTATACAATTTAAGTGGCCGATGTAAAACGAAACAATTCACTTTTCATTTCGCGTTACATTGTTTGCGATGTTTAATTATGCTGATATTTACACGGCGTAAAACAAACGCTCGTTGATAAAAACGCGACTGATTTTACACGTGTCAAAATTGGGTTTTTCTTATGAATCCGTAAAAAACTTGGGTGACTCTGAACTGCGAGTCGACGAAATAATTTGAGAAAGTGCTGAGCGAAAAGACAAAGTTAAAAGTGTGTTCTGAATGATTGAAAGCGCGGAGCTTTGAATGAACGCATTAATTAAATTTTCTTTTATCCAACTGAGCAAATACTTTGTTCGGGTGTGCAGGACTTGAGTCGTGTTCGGGGATTGTTCGTAGCTTGCGCAGTAAATTAGATTAGCGTGAATTAGCATGCCGTATTCCGCAGCCGACGGCTAGATTCTGGAGTAGAGTGAACAACACACGGTAGTAGAGAGCAATAGCAGCTGGGACGAAAGAGGTCTGACGCACGGGCATAGGGCAAAAAAAATGCCTCTGGCACGAAGGCGCGCACAATTACCGCGGGATATATCTACTTATTCTGAGCTATTTTATGCGCCGCAAAAACATTCGCGCCCTCAAAGCGAGACAAATCTTGCGCAATTGCAAAAACATGCGAACACAAACACTTTACTTTTTTCCGCCTCCTTAGCGGTTTTGTTTCTTCTTTTATTTTTTACCGAAAACCACACGTTCTTATCTCTACGACGTAAAGGAAAAACAAAAGTAAAGAATGAAAAGAAAAGAGAAAACTGAGCTAACTTGCATTTCGTGAAACAAATGCCACTTTTAAAAAAGGATGCGACACTTCAACGAAAAGATCCACAGCGCCATTGAAAAGTCGTAACTACGTTTCAGACAAAGACGTGTTTAGTGATTCAGTTGCTTAAACTTTTGCATTGCTTACGTTGTGGTAAATTTCAAAACAAGGTGTATGTTTAGAATTTCATTTCATTGGTTTTAATCAGTATGCATTTTGTACCTTAATTTCTCAATTGCTTTTCGATGTTTCACAAAAATGTTTCATGACAAATTTTTGCATGTTAACTTGTTTTTAACAAGTGCACTATAAACAGGTAGACAAATTATTTATCATCTCACATAATAAAAATTACTTGCGCTGTATTTTGTACTCTTAATACGATAACTCATTTTATTATCTAAAACAGTAATACTTAACACTTGCAAAAGATAACACTAAGAAACTAATTTTGACAATTCTCTTTTCTTTGTGTAGTATTTGTTTCGTGGTTTCAAAATTCTAATCTAAGAAAAGGTTATTGTTTAAGTAAAAATGTTTCTTTGAGGTGGGAGTAAAATTTCAGTTATTTAAAATTAATGAAACTAGAAGTATCGCGATATGAAGACAAATTCAAAATTATGAAAAGAAAAATTAATGAGACAAATTTCGTTCTTCAACAGAATGATTTTAGTACGATAAATATTGCCTGATTTTGTTTTTAAATTGACTTGAACTTAAAAGTAACACGACATAATTTTTGCAAGCGCTTATTTAATGACACTATAAAAGTCTTCTTCTGCCATGAAATTATTAGCTTGCGAATATTTTAATTAAAACAAACGCTGTACATTTGCAAGACGGTTTTATCCGAAGTTAAATATTTCAGCAACATTGGTGACAAAAAGTTAATGAGAAAAGCCAATATACAAGTTTGCAAAATTTTTTTTAATTAAAATTGTTTTTAATCATAAACACGTTCATCCAGAGTTACCAAAAATTCAAGCTTCTTTCTTTGTAATAACACAGCCGAAATAAAAAAAGTCGCATTCACAATTTGGCGCCCGGAAAATTTTTTTGCCGAAATAAAAATGCAAACGGACAAGCAACTCGATGTTTAATTACACGCGTAGCGCCACTGCGCTTTCGCTTTTTGTTCGTGCGAGTTAATAAACTTTCACAGAACTTTGGTAGAAGTTAGTGCGCGCAAAAAGTTCCGACTGTACGATTTGTCACCGACGAATTTTTCGACTGGTTTATTATTAGCGGGGGTTCACGGCGCGTATCTTCGTTCGGGTGAAACGAAACGGTTTGAAACACGGGGTGGCAAGGTTTGCGGAACGAGGGCGCCACCGCGTACAATTTGCGTAATTGAGCCCTGAATTATTTACATTGTCGCATGCGTCATACTTCTGACTGCGATAAAATACGCTAACGCAGGACTGATTGCGAAACGCCAATGAACTATATTTGCTCCGTCGATGAATGGAAATTTGTTCGACGAATACAATGTTGGTAAATTACGTAACATCGCGAAAAACGCGCGCGATAATATCGCCGAGTATTTTTGTACATTTGCCCTGATAAATGTATAAACCAAATATTTTTATATACGAAATAAAAGACCGCAAACATTTTCCATCAATTATAGTTACGTTTCAGCTTAGATATAATTGTTTGTACACTCGGTGTCACAATATTTGTAATTGCAATTTCTATCCCTGTACCGAATCGTACGAATACCGACAAGTTTTATATTCCAATAGTTTTATTTACAATGCAAACATAGATGTTGTGAACTTAATCATACTTTAAACGGAGCAGTCGCTCTTTGTTAAAAATATTTTGCTCTGCCATCATCATCATCATCATTATCATCATCTGTATTATTACTACACAAACAACATTTCAGACGAATTGCTGCTCAAGTTTCAATGGCTCCGAAATTTGACTAAGGTTTCGATTTTATAACAAACGCGAGAGCGATGAAAATGTAGAGTAACTGTTTGCATTTAATATTATACCAGTGTCCAGTTCGTTTGACTTGGTCGTTGTTGTTGTCGAGGAATGGTGTGTTTAGCGCGTTAGCATGCTGCGTGCAAAAGGCATTCTCACTGTCGGTATCATGGGCTACAACTGTAGCGTGAAAATAGTTAGTACATAGCTGATAGAAACTCCGCACAGAACTTTGGTTGTCTGCTCGTCCGAGTCAGGAATAGGGGCTGATACAAGAGAGAGCTATGATTGGCGTCAAAGTCACCGAAGCGTGATTCTGACAATGAGCTATCGGTGGTTGACTTTCAGAGAAAACAAATCAACCCAGAACCCCAAATAACGTCAAAAACTCAGGTCGCATACTATATTCAGCAAATCAACCATGCGCTGCACCTTCACCATGCTTCACTTAAATATTACGTTCTTTCACATTCTCCATAAAAAAATACATCTTCTCAACACTGTAATATTCGTATTAAAATAAATCTTTATCTGAAATTCTGCAAACCTTTTCTTTTCTTTTTATGCTATTTATATACAGTGCACTTTACATTTAATTATTCACCATAAATTTCGCAATTTTGTAAAGTTAGTTGTACAATATTATTGATCATCATTCAAACTGTTTCACTTTATAAAACAGACCATAATATAAATCCTCATACTTTTTATATACTTTCTTTTTAAAAGCTTGTTTAACTATTAACATTAAATAGATTGTTATGATAAAGTAAAAATATTCTTTTTTATGCCATACTGAATCTTGCATTCTTACTAGTGGCAACTTTTTCATTGTACTACTTTTATAACTTTATTCCATTTCGTATTAACAAAATTATGATTTTTGATTGGGTTTTAATAATAGTGTAAAAAATGCAATTTCACGTTATGTAATATTTCTTGTACGGTTCACGCAGAGCAAAGTTGCGAAACAAATTATAATATTTTAAACAAAAATTCACAAACTCAGCAATGGCAAAGGAATGAAATTAAAAAAAAAAACTACAACACGGTTCGGGCAATTTTATTGCATTTCCAACTAATTTTAATCAGCAGTGGGAATTTTCTACCACACTATTTAACACCTATTCGTCAATTTCAGGATTAACCTTCGTTTATTTTATAAGGTAATAATCTTCTATTCGATTTTCGCATTCAAATAAAAACATTCGGTTTGCAACAAACGAACTTATTTACGATCCAATATAAATATACCATGCTCGAATCTTTACGTTCAGTTAAATTACAATAATACGAAATGAATCATTAAGTGTATTGTGTAAAGATTAATGTATACAAATTACGCTGCATAAAACATACGTAACATAATCGACCGGTCCATGATATCAAATACGTATTGCTATGTTAAATAACCTACTACATTTTTGCCAGAACAAAACTGCTCGATTCTAGTACGCGATATACTAAGAAAAATAATTGATTTAAAACAATTAAACATTTATGTAGCATTGTCAATATTTTTGTTTGTGTTAATTAACCTCTTATTAATTTTAAATGCCAGTTCAGCTGATTTTATGACTTTATATTTAATAACTAAAAATTCTCTGCAAAGTTCAATAGTATGAAAATCAACTAAATATTCAATTAACATACCTCTCAGAGTACATAATATAACAAAAACAATGGTTCGAGGTAGCTCTTGGACTACTTGTAAATTTTTCATTAAATGTTTTTGCTCTTTCGTAATGTTACATCATCTTGTTCCAATAGTTCAATTATTATGCGTCTTCGCTTATTCTACCTTAACGATGTACCTCAATTACTGTACACATAATTAACTTCTAATTATATTAATTTTCATTTATCGGCTATACCTGTTATCAGTGAAATAATTAATCGTACAATACTTAAATGTTCACTATTTTACACTAATGTTATTATTAAACCTTTGAAATGGAATGAAAAATGAAAACAAGCATTTCAACAATTTCCATATATCGTGTAGTTTTAAGATTTAATTTTTGTAATGAAATTGAAATAATTCTAAATTATTTTGTCATGTAAAATTATTTATAATGGTCAGTATAATAAAGGTCATTCTGTTCGTCAACTTCGAGATAATTATAATTTATTAAAATTGCTCTCATTGCATAAGTTAATAATTCTACAGCACTTTAACTATACAAAATTGATTGCACAATTAATTGAACATTTCTGTCAATACACTGAATTATTATGTCGAAGAAATAAAATGTAAAAATTATCTACTAAATTAATATTACCTTTTTTTTTATTCAATTGCTGTTAATTAGTAAGGTATGCTCATTAATATAGCCATTCGTACGAACCGAACAATGATAAGTAATAGTGATTATTAAAACACATTGTTTCGATAATTACTTGTAATAATTTTTCGTATGCGTGTTCTTGTGTTTGTTATGGAAAAACTCGTATGTGTACAAAAAAGATTTTCAAAGAGGTGACCGGTGCAAAACTGATCCCTGGTCTGTCGACCTGTGCAAGAACTATGTAAAAAACTAACCTATTTCTTTCTCCAATTCGACGGCCCGGTAAATAACGACGGGGGCGTGCCCGCTGACCCAAACAAAGGTAAGACAGAGGAACGGCCATTACTTGAATTTTGGCGGGCACGTAAATTCAGTCGCGGTGAGAACCGGAAGTGGACTTTGTAGATTCAGTATTGGAGTAACAAGGACCGCGAATAATATAGGAAATTCGTTTCTATTATCGAGGATATGAATTTTGACGTAATCTGTCACCGATGCCAGCGAGCGTGTCGCGAAAACGAGTCAACGTCTAGTCGATCGATAACCTATTTCCTCGTCAGGCTTTCCTGATTAAGCGCTTCGCAGATGACGACCAATGCCACAATTCAGGAACAATATCGGAGCCGAATGCGCTATTCAATGTGGTTGCGCGAATACGCGACTCCCACGCTAATCTCCCGCACGAACAGTATATTCCGGATTAATCATAATCGTCGTATGAGAATGACCGGTGTGTTGCGAAAAGCGGTAAACTCTTCGACACGATCCATTACAAATATTCGACTCACTGTACGACCGTAAATTTGGTTTGTTTGTTTGTTTTTTTTTTTGTCCAGCTATTCCTTCATATGACTATTACGTATTAAATGAATTCCTTACATTATATTTGGTATAATAACCAAAAGGTGTTACCCAATAAACGTCATTTATTAGTGATCGAATGCATTGAGTTTTTTAATCGAATTATTATAACCGATTAATTTATACGCCAACATCGGTAAACATTGAAATCAATTAGGCAAAACTCAGTTTTCAAAAAATGTACTGACAAATGGTCAAATATGACCAAAAAACACACCAATAAACCATTACTTTTTGAAATAAAAAGTCGATTGGAACGATAAAACTTGGCGCTTTTTATCCGGCGTATAGCAGTGAAAGTCAATTCTTATTGTAATAAATTCGCCACTCTTCGTAGTTGTAAAGTTAGCCAGTAGGTACTGAAACATTCTTGCTACGGATGCGGGAAAGAGAAATTATATACACCAAACATTCAGAGGGTTTGACACATAGTTGCTTTCTGCATGCCGTCGGACAAAATGGCGCCTAGAAATGCCGCATATTTTTCGATCCGTTAATCCAAATGGAAATTTCCACTGCAGCTTCTTTAATCTATCGAATTAAGTGAACTTTTCCGAACGTGTTTTTTAAAATGCGAAATCTGCTTTTTAACGCGGAGTTTGAAATTTCATTCTAAAATCCGTTTATTATTTGCAACGGAACTTATTGAAATGTTTATTCATAACTTGTAAAAATGTTACAAACTTCAAACAGTTCGTGTTCCGCGGATAGTTCAAATCGTTATTTATAATAATCCCGTAAAAAAATTGTGCTTGTCAACAGTGATTTGCCAAATACAACAGAAATATAACTTTCCTCCAGCAAAGTTCTGTTGAACGTTATTAATAAAGTTGAATCAAAGACGTTTATTCATAAAGATATATTTTTGCAATAATCGACCGAACTCTTAAAGCGCATCATTCTTATCAATAAAAGTTGTGCAACTGCAAGAAAAGTAACACTATAAATAAGCGTTACGGGTA
>JABFOX010002219.1:0-11706 GCA_022817665.1 Axea sp. ZL-2020 | reverse complement strand
ACGTTACGATTAAAATATTTTATTAAAAACAAACACTTTTGTGCAACGTTTTGTCGCGGTGTGCAAATCATTGTGTTCGTACTGGGAAGTACTTTTGCCCCATTGGCCGGTGTATGCTAAATGACCGCTCGTTCGCTCGTTTAACAAAAAAACTTATTTCATTGCGGAAAAAAGGCCGGGTTTTTTAAAAAAATGAAAAAGTGTGTAAATTATTGGGGGTGTTAAAAAAAAAAAAAAAAAAAAAAGGAAAAAAAAAGAAAAAAAAGGAAAAAAAAAGAAAAAAAAAGAAAAAAGACAAACGTGCTCCGACGTTATGACACATTTGTAATCCCATCGGAAACGTAACTCTCCGAAACAAAACTGGCACGTTTGCGTTGAAACGCAAAGCCGATCATTAATCACGATCGAATTCTCAGCCAATTGCCGGAATTATCAATTACAATGCATCCTGCAATGATCGGTGTTTTAATCGGACATTGCTGAGGTCAAAAATAAAAGGCCACGGAATCGGAGACCTTTTCGTATCGAACAATTGTGCATTCGACATATTTTTAGCGAGCTTTTATCGAAGAATTTATAAAGCGCAAGCGTTTTTCGTTGCGACTTCCATCGATTTGCAGGGCCTTATTTAGTTCCGGTCTAATCAGCTTAGTCATTTTTCTGCGATTTATTCGTTACTCGAATCATTGCCGATAATGACGTTTTGCACTTGAGCGAAATAACAAACGTGCAGGAGCAACAATGTGCGCAATAAAACAGATGTTGCTTTGGCACGAAGTCTGCATTCACTGTATTTGTCGTCTTTCAGGGCACTCAATGAAACTTCGTTGTAACTTGGGTTTCATTGAAAATCGGTTATACTTTTGCTAAAGCACAATGGAGTTAGTTCGAACTTTGGCAGCGGTCGATGCAAACGTTAACATTTGTTTCTGTTTGAACAAGCGTGTCGGTGTTTAATTAAAATGTACAGTATTTTCAAAGGCAGAGATACGCGAATTAATAATAGTTACACTGAGAGAAAACGTGGTTTTGATTGAGATGAGATATGCCCAAATTACGGTCATTTGTTGTGTATTTTTTCTCTTGATGCATTTTATTAAGAGAAGAAAGGAACTGGCAAAAAAGAATATGACGTTTTGGTTTGTAAATGACTGTTTGTTTTCTTTCCACACTGTACAGCGCGTGTGTTATTTTATCTACCAGTGACTAGAACTGTTGATTTAAAATTATTTTTTGGACAAAACATTTAGCGTTCCGATATTATATATTTAAAAACGAAAACAATAAAAACAACGATTGAAGGCTTTAGCCGTGAGAAAGTTAAAGTTATAGTTATAGAAAAACTGAAGAGTTCTACACAAATAACAATTATTTATAAAAGCAACAGTACGTTCATAAAATTCAAAGAACCACAAGACAGCGTTCTTATAACATCGTTCTTTACAGTCAAAACAAGTTCACTTTTGCTCCGATAAGTCAGATCCGAATCATCTGAAAATAAAATCGAACAATTCGCATTTGCGTTAAATTGTGATACTTTTTTACGTTGAGAATTTCATTTACAAAATTGACAATATTTAATTACCGTGCATCAGTTCGTTGTGAAAACAAAAATTTGGTTTGGAAATTGATGTATATAATTCTGAAATAACAACACACGTTAATAATAACAAACGTTTGTAATTAATTTAACAAGGCTTGTTTATCAAGCAATTACTCAAAAGCACGGGTAATTTTGTTCTCGGTGTGATACATTTATATTACGTAACTCATTATTATCAATTACAATTCCTAACTTTTCAAAGATCACGCATTGTTGTGAAAAATTGTGTGATATTGAATATAAAATGCAACAAATTGGTAGATTTAAAACAAAATGTGTAACACGTGTTTGATAAATGGCTACACAATGTCGTCCAACTTTCTTTACTTCAATTAAATTATTTAAACTCAAAGGTCTTACGAAACGTGATTCTTTGTGCAAGAAAGTCATAATGCATTTTTAAATGTATTTTACAACGATCGTTCGACCGCGCAAAAATATCAAATTAACCAAATACGTCGGACAAAATGCTGACTTCCATAGTTATATAAAATCACGCTATCACAAAACTGTCAATTGATATGTCGCATTTGCAAAAGAACTATTCGAGATACACCGCGAGGAAAAATGCTGTAGAAAAATGAAATGCAGAAATCTGCAATGAAAAGGTGGAATTAAACGAAAAGTAGAATGAAAGTGTATAATTAGTTTAGAACATGGAACGAAGTCGCATTCGGACGGTCGGAAAATAAAGGACGTTGAATGCAGGTCCGATGCATAATCTAATTAAGTCGAATTAAAAACACTGCAAAGAAGACATTTAAAAAACAAGAAAAGAGTTGCGTCATCGCAGAGAGGACCAAAGTCGTTGAAAGCGACTCGCTCGAGATAAAAAGAGAAAAGAAGGCCCCCCTCCCCACCAGGTGATTCGCGCGCCAACCGACGGACGCTCGATGAAACGTGTAAAAATAATACGAATTTCCGGCGTCGACCGGCAATAGTTGAAAAGAAGAAGTTGCGCGTCTCGCCGTGCTTATCATTAGCCGCGTTTTCGCGACCTCGTCCGCGCCGCGGCGGCGTTATCTTTGACGGAAAAGCGCGCGCGGCGCACCGCGCTCGCTGCCAAGCGGAAAGTTGCGGCACGGAAAGTTCTAGAAGTCTCGCGCGCGCGGCCTTGTTTCCGGCCGTGCGTTAAAAAGGTACGCGCGCGCTCGTCGCTATGAGGTCGCCCCTGGCGGACCCATCCGCGTCCCTGTTACAGGTTGCATCGCAGTCCGCGACCATTCGGCATTATTTTACGCGTGCTGTACGCTCACTTTCGACCTCATTTGCTTACACCGAGGCTCGCTCTTCGCGTTCCCGACGAGACCCAACTGCGAGATTTCATTTTTCTCGCCATTTTTAGCATCCGCCGACGACGGAATCGCCACTCGCTCCGTTAGCATTTCAATCGTCTTCTTCCGTTTCCACAAATTTCGTATTGCTTGCGTATTTGGTTTTGCTGTTTTTGAGCGAACTGGATTTTCGCTAACCTCGAGATAAGGTCAGACGCGGATGACCGTATATCAAGGTAAATGGTGGAATAATTCGTGGATGGATTTTCGTACGAAAAAGTTCGCGCGCATTGTGTCGATTGATTCTTCGTACGCTTTTCGTAAATAATACCCTCGGTTGAAATCCGAATATTCACCAGATATTTATATTGTAGTCAAGGATTAATTCACGGAAACGAGTGTTTGTCCGGAACTTTTGTTTGTTCATGCATAGTTTTTGGAATTGCCGATGTTTGTATATTTTTATTACGTAACAAAAAACCTTGCTATTTACAAAAATATTCTTTATAATTCTTTTATTTCTGCAAAATTATGTCACGTACATTTTTCGTGATAAAATAATTGCTTTCAAATAATAAGATTAATTCTGAGTAATGTAACGTGAACTGTGAAATAAATTAAGCAAACAAAAATAATGTATTATTATTTTTATTATCATATGAAGTGTTTTAATTTGATCATACAGAATATCTCAAATTGAAGTATAATTTGAAAAAAAAGTTCCAAATCGATCTTCAATATTTTCAAGAGAAGTGTGAAAATTACTTCCTCCCACCATCTCTTGTAAATGTGGCGGGGACTGACATTACAAACGGGAACCCTCATTTTTATGGCTTATAATAATTCTGTATTACAAAATGTATCAAGTCGATCTCAATAATTTTTCTCAAACTAGATTTTAACTGAAAAGTTGCAATAGTTCAAAGTTACCATTTACCATTGTTGGATCGAGAGAGAAAGGTTAATAAATGTAAAGACTGAGCTAACGGTGGTAAATGGTAAGTTTAAAGTACTGTAACTTTTGAATAAAACATAATTCAAATGAAATGATCCAGACTCAACACATTTTGTGACGTCGAATTGAAATACGCAATAGAAAATTTGGCTTCCCGTTTGACATTTCAAACTGCCAGGGGTATCAGAAGGGGTGGGGTGGAGTTAATTTTCACATAGACAGAGCCCTCCCCCTTTAAAAATATCAAAAGCTTATTTGGGACACTTTTTTGTGCATTGCTTATTTCTCGAAATATTCCACGATTAAAACAAACACCCCGTATTATTGTTGTTATTATCATTGCCACCAAAAGCAATCTAAAATTCAAATCATTCAGATGAAGTATATAATTGACTTAAAATTAACATCCCAAATGATAACATTTTTCGCGCTACGTTAATATTCAGTTTGAAAATGCTGATTATAGACGATGCTAAACTTTAATCGCTGTATTTTCCCCGTGGAATTGCAACGCCCAAAAACAGTATCAAATTGTTCTTATTTGTTCTACGTTACATTGAAATACCGATGGTTCGAAATGAATGCGGCATTTAGCAGTCTGAATAAAGGTATTGCAGAAATATCTGTACAGCGTTTCAGTGCTTAATAATAACGCTTATAATATTTCTAACAAGTATCACTTATTTGCATTTTATTTCATTCTGAAATAAAAGAAACAATTATAACGTAAGCATTTTGAATCATTATAATTACATCGCAAATTACAATGTACGATACAAAACTGCAATTCTAATATTTTTTTCTCACTAATAAGGAAGTTTCGTTGTAACGAGAAAATACATTTGTTCGATCAGATTAAATATTTGTTCGTTCGAAAAACTTTTCCATAACCAGGTGTAATATTTACTTGGATAATTCGAGTGTTACTTTTAAACACGTAAATATCAATTCGTCATTAATGAACAATTGCGTTCCATGGCAAAATGATTGTCTTCTACGTTCCTTTATTGCCGTTATTCCATTTGTAAACCAAGTGTTTCATCAAATAGATGAAACCACAACGATAACTCTTTCTGAATCCTTCTAGTAAAATACATTTTTTTCGACTTACAGGTGCGCATTTTTCGTGCTTCCTAACAGATTTTAGCACGCGTTCAAAGTTGGGTGCATTTTTCTCCGCACGGAGTGCAAGTATTCGTAGTTTTCTTTCATCTTCCAGGTATCGCAACACGATTTTGGCACGATTTTGGCACGATACCTGGACTGAAATAATCGTTAAAAATAATCACCTTTCAATGTTCGCACGAATCTAAGTATATTAATACTATAATAACGAAACACAACTCGTAACGCAGTGACTAATGATTTGCGTTATTTTTTCAGCTGCTGAACAGCCCTGCGAGTAGATGTGAATTATTTCATTACAGTAAAGTATACCGATGCGAGAAGGACCGAGGAACAAAGATACAAAGAAGAACAACAGACACAATGAAATTCTCTTCAAAGTAATTTTGAAGTTAATCGACGATACAGGACAGTCGTGCAAAGCGCAGGCGCTCATTTGTCACCGCTAGATCGATAACACCTATATTTAACGCGAGATGTGACAAAAGGCAACAAACTCTAATAATCTACCATCGGCGAAGATGCGTGACACATTTGTTTACGACGCTGCTTCATTCAGACCTATATTCACGGCTGCGGAGCGATAAGATTTGAACGGATGATCAATATCCTTTCGTTTTTCACAAGAACAGTGTTCTTCGGCGATTCCAACATTCCAACAATCCGTTGATACAAATTGCCAGCAAAAAATCAATATTTTACACTTGTTTGATAACGCGCCGAGCGAGACTCGCCGTCACAAATTTATTCCCCATTTCACAAGAGTTTGACGAAATTTGTCCTTAGCCAAAAATATTCCATCCATTTTCATCGTTGCCTGCGAACGAACGCGTTTCCGTGCGCGTTATTGGACGACCCGTTCAGCCGTGAACAACGAGCACATTCGCACGGACTTTTCCCATTCTAATTTTCCATCTTCTTTCTCTATTTTTGATGAATGACTTGCTACATTCCAGGCCCAACAATTTTAGTGCGTGCGTTTTCGTGTCGAAAGTCGGCACCTTCCGCCGTTTTCCGCCAACTTTCGACAAAACGAAGCAAAAACTATTTGTGCATCGGTGAAACAGCCGACAATGAGCCAAAAAAAAGTCGCCTTCGTCATATTGAATTACGCTCGTCTAAATTGATATCGGCCTTAAAATATACACCGAGACAAATTCCCATTAATTCACAGTTCGCAGCGTTCTTCCGACGTTGAGTTCACTTTTTTTCGAAAACCGTTGATCTATATTTGAAATCAGCGCGTCAACGTTCAAAAGTTCACATCGTTGTTTCGAAATCTACCAACGTTTGTTCTTATTTATTTTATAATTAGAAATACAATTTATATAAGTTGAACATATTTGATTTAAAAATACTTTTGTGAAAACAGTATCTCAGTCAAATGATCTGCTTGATAAGACGGTAATCTCTGTGTAAATAATACGCGAGTAACTTTAATTTGTAATACAATGAAAACGAAAATCAACCGGAGTACTCTCGCAATGCTCTCACCTTTGTGCACTTCGAATAAGCGATATAAAAATCCGTGCTTTTCGGGTCGTCTCACTTCCAGTAGAAATCCCCGGCCCGATCGCGTTCCTCATTCGGATCTTCCACTTTAATGCATTTTTGCGATTATTATTGTTAATTAATTTCGCACAGATAATAAGCGGAGGTCGGAATACTTAAAGAAGCCGTGCAGCAGCGGTCTTTTTCATTTTACGGCACGAAAGATCCTGCATTCTCGTACGGTAAAAATGAATTTATTCGATGCAAATCGAGTTTCCTTTTATCGAGACAGGTTTGAAAGAAAAGTAAGAGTCTTCGGAGTAAAAGACTCTTTGATGACACAAGGTATGAATTTCAATAAAAGACGCGCAATGACCGTACTAATGGAATTCTTTTATTCTACGCGCCTGGTCGATTTTCGTTCACTTGATCTATGCCGTTATCTAACGTAGCAATCTAGCACGACCCCATAAACCACCAGCCAGGTTCTCCATTGTTAAACTTGAATAGTCAGATAGGGCAAAACATGGATGACTAAATCATACAATATCTGAATTTAGGTCAATGTTTACATCTCGTTCGTTTGACTTTAAATGTATTATTATGTTATCAACTATGAAAACCATCAATATAAAAAAATACAACCGCTCGCTTTGCGCAATTGTCATGCACAAAATAAGCGATGTATATATATATATATATATCTATCACTATTGCAATTTCGCACGTTGCCTGTGAAGTACGAAAATCGCGCGTAAAAAAAAGATGTACTCTAGCTACGAATGACGTTGCATATAATATATTTTTGCACAAAGAGTCTAATTTTGCGCTGCACCGTAAACTTCCATAACATTACATTACACGAAGTGTACTTTTGCACAAAGAGTGTAATTTTACACTGCATTGTAAACTTCCATACGGTTGTGCAAAGTTACACGAAGTGTGACGTAATTCGCAAGCAGATTTTTTTTTACAGCGCAATGAACAAAACGACGATTTCGATGGTTTCAGCGGACGGTGAAAAATGTCTAATTCGCGTGAAATCATAATTGAGGAATTAATCGAATAAAAAGTTCGACCAACAAAGGCGTTCGTCGAACGCGCTTGTATCTGCAGTTCAATCTCGGAGTTTATTCTAATGCACAATTAGAGACTGGATTACGTAAACCAAAATCATTCGTTGTGTACACTTTCCACTGCGCCGTTTGCTTTCTCCGCTTTTGAATTACTTCCATATGTAGCGTACTGTATACAAGTCTGGAACGCCGGTGAAACGGATAACATTTTATCACGGTTAATGAATAATTGAAACCGAACGAAAATCCGAACGAAGCTCTCTGAAAAATCGTCTTCGTTCGGAAACAAGCGGACGCGTCGTCCCGTTATTGCGGACGATAAACGACGAACAAAAGCGACGAAATTTTCTAACGAATTAAATTCATACGCGCGGCTTTTAAATCCAGAGATGGTATACAATTTGCACAGTTATTCCCGAGCTATTTTTAACACGGAATCTAGATTACGAGCGAGATACGTCGCGTGTAATTACGAGGCGGCAAAAAAGTACGAAAATCTTGATGGTCTTGGGTTCAGTCCACGTTTCTCGCAGCGCGCAATCATCGAGCCCTTTTTGCGAGCTGCGTTACGAGCCACGTGCCGTCGGTTAAAAGCAAGCACGAGAAAGATAATTCCTGGCGCAGCAGCTGCCGAAACCGATGCAGGTGAAGATGCGCCCCGCGCCGAGCAGATGTCCCACGGAGACTCGCCTTCGCGCGCCATTATAAATCGACTCGCAAACATGATTTTACGCGTACCGCGAAGCACGCTTTTAACAGCGTTTAAAAATAATGCCGACGCGCACGAAACAATGGTGGCAGGACGATTTTCGTTCATCGGATTATCGATCGCAATTTCGTTTCGACGCGTCTCCTCGAAACGAACAATCGCGATCGAATCTCGCGTTACGCATCCCGGACTCCGCAACCGTGAATTACGCTCACGATCCGGACTCGGATTCCACCGGGTTACGACTTTGCGCAAAGGAAGATATTTTTAATAATTCGTTTCGCTGGCGTAACTACTCGCATCATTGTGCGAGTACATTAATTATGACGTTAATTTTAGATCCAACATGATTCAAAGTACCGATGGTTACGCAACGCTGTAAGAGCAAACGCGCGAATCGCCGTTGCCCCTGTGTACCTCCTCGAATCGCGTTGTCATTCATGCGCGTTGTTAGAAGCGAAACGACGCTTTGACGCGTTTCGCCTTGTCGGCCCAGTCGCTCGTACGAGCGGACGATCGTTCCGATGATTTTCGTCGGACGAGAAACGCGGGCTTCGTTCGTACAACTGACCCACGAACGAATTGGCCCGAGTTCACTTTTTTACCGGCCGAGATTAAATCATTTTAACCGTTGAATAGTTAATGGCGAGCGAAAGAAGTCGAAGGCGAACTGGACGAATGAAAATTGCGTTGAGAATAATTGGCCGAGCCGATACCTATTTTTAAAGTTTCGCACTTCGTTCCACATAGAAGGCAAACCTTAAAATACGAAATATTGATCGCTGAGATTTCAACACGAATTGATGCCGGTTTGGTTTCGCGCGCAATTTTTCGAAGAGGATGAAAGTGCAGAGAAAGCACCGCTAAAATAAAATCGACGGAGAGAAAATGTTGTAATAAAGACGCGTAAAAGAAAATGGGTCCAGTTTGACATCCGAGCAGCCGATACTGGATTCCGGAGAAATCTCCGCGAGAGCGCCGCGAAGAAATCGATTGCACAAATCTTCCAGTCAGATCCTCCCACATTGTTGCGTTCGTTTGATTGAGAAGCGGGTTCGCCGAACCATCGTCGTAACCGCTGTTTCGGTGCAACTGTACGTTTGTTTCTTGCTATTGATTTTTCTAATGAAACACATGAGAAAGCACCGCGAGGTCGAAATGATAAAGCATGTGAAATTACGCCGACGCGTGGCGCGAATAACGACGATAAAAATTCGTTTCCACATTTTGCTGTACACATTTTATTATGGCTTCAATTGCGTTTGTTACTTCTGCCCGATGATCGCACCGATTTTTAGCGGGAATCGAGTCGTTCGTCTCGTGAGATTAACGCTGCTTTATATACATTATGCAACACACGGTACATTAATTTACATTGATTAGTGTAAAATTAATGCCGCGTGCTTTCAGTGTAAAAATACAAAATGCAACGTGTTTCAGTTTTTACCAAAGAATTCAACGGGAGGCAATCGAAAGTTTTCTTTTGACGAGACGCCAGAAGTTTTGCGTCGAATTTCTTCCGTCAAAAATTTTCCAATATGTTTCTCGTGATGAAAGGAGCCGAAAGAAGGTCCTGCATGATGCGCCATGGGTTTAAAATCATATTGACTCTGTGCTTTACCAGCAGTACTTCAAAGACGTTTCGTCGTGTTCTTTGAAAAGTCAAATATACTTCGAGGACTTTGTGTAGTCTTAATTGCTATTTTTTGTTTATGTGTTTGTCTTTCACTTTCAAACACACCGTTGTTTATAAATAATCGAACGAAAGCATAATTTAAGATTAATCATTGAATTCTAGATCACCAAAATTTATTCGACACGTTTCGTAAGCGATGAACAATTTGTGTACATTTTATTTTTGTAATTTTACGCATTACAATGGTGTATAAATATAAACACGCGTTCGTACTGAAGAGAGGAGGTCGGTAATGCAGAGCGCCACTTATGATTTTCAGCTACGTTCTTCGCAATTCGTCCGTCGCTGTGTGGCGCTTTTTACTTCAGATTTTCCATAAGAAACGATGAATCGATGAAAATATCAGTGACATGATTTATGTATAACTGATATAAACATTCGTAATTGTATTATCCATTAATTGTTTTTGTTTAATGAGATATCTGAGGTATATTAAAAAGCAGTTTCAATAAAACGCGTTCCAAAATATTTTGAATTAACGTCCGTGCCAAATACAAATGTAAAATTTTGTAGACCATCAACAAACATTAATTTCATTTAATTCGACCATTATTAATCAATGACGAATTTTTGATGCAATACCGCATTATTACCAAAGCTTATTTTCATTGTACAAACAATTCAAATACAAAATGATCAAGGTTTCAAAACGTTTTTATATTTATGCGTGAAAAGTGGCTCCTCTGCTTTCCTGAAACGTAAAATATTTTCAGATAAATGATTTATAGATATAACCACAATAATTACGAGATACTAAAAACTTCAGTTGATTTAACTTAAAATTATTTTTGTTTGTTTGTTTGTTTTGTTTTGTAGCAACTCAAAGAGCTTTATAATCCGCCTGTCGTGTGAATGATACACAAAGTGTATAAGATTTCTTTTGTGATGCTTGAAAATAATACGCTGAATACGCTCGTGTAGCTGAAAATGAAATGTAATTATGATTAAAGTAAAAAAAATGCGCAACCACGTCTTCGTGAAGTCGCAGTTAGCAGTGGCCATGGTCTTTGAAAAGCCAACATAAGACTGTGACATCCAGCCGGAAACGCGCTCCGTTTCGCTGACAGAGTTCTTTGGCCCTTTCTCATATATGTGTTCCTTTTAAACTGTGAAACCGGAGTACGTTGGACTTTTACGGTGTTATTGCGATCGACTTCTCTCTCTAACGACACGCATTAGAAGTTACTTGGATTTCCTTTGTCTCTCTTTCTCCTCAGTGCACTCGTTTCTTCCATCAGTGTGGTCGACCGACAGTATCCAACAAGACAGTCGAACTCCGTTTATTTAATTTTTTTAACGCTTACATTTCCCAAGGGAAAATTGTTACGTTAAAATAACAATCCCATGCACAAAAAACATTTCGTTTAGTTGTTCCAAAATTTACTTGATAATTGCATAAATCATTTTCAAAGATGTATAAATTTTGAAACTTTTCATAAAAGAAAATTGAACGACACGTGTAATGATAAACTCGAATTATGGAATATATTTAAAAATGATTTATCCGTGATATATTTGATATTTTTATATTTCTGAGCGAATATTTTAAATAACATATTACATTGCAATTTTCAATGTAAGAAAACAGAAATTAAATTACCAAACTTGATGCAATTTTATATTATGTATAGTATTGCTGTATTGCTGTCACAGTATATTTTAAGGAATTAACTAAAGAATCCAGTGATTGACAGAAAATCAATGGCTGATAGTTCGTAATCATTGATAAGAAAAGCAAATATCTGACTTATATGAGTATGTAAAAACTGTTTTATAG
>JABFOX010002218.1:0-11707 GCA_022817665.1 Axea sp. ZL-2020 | reverse complement strand
AATTGGCCATTCATGGATCCCGTTTGGATATGTGTTTCGCTTTCATTAAGTGACATTATAACCGTAGTTAAAATGAAAAAGTGGATCAGGTTTGTTATAAAACAAGTAATAGATACCGGACAGTCGAATATCAATCAAAACACATGGCCGTGGAATATTCAAATAATACAGTGGCTGAGAGCCGCATGGAAATGAATTTATATCAGCAAAATCTAACGAAGAAAGTTTAATTAAATCTAGCTCGATGTGATTGGTATTTTGAAATCCGTTCACGAATATAATTGATTTTTGACGAATTAACGTCTCTTTATAATACAATGCTTCCTTTCCCGCGTCCAGTTTCGGCGTTCGTTGTCGCCGGACTGTTAACGATATCAATTTGCTGGGATACAAGTGTCCATTTTTCGAAATAATTATTGCGCAATTTTGTCAATCATCATTATTCTCAGTTGCACCGATTTACTCATTCCCACTAATGGTTTCTATCTGCAAAGTCAAGTATTTTCGATGAACTTTTTCGAGTTGAAAAGCAGGGGCGCAGAGGAGAAGGGTATTGGCTATAGCGGTGTTCAAATCCTTGCTTAGCGCAATGCGGAAAGGTCCAAATCCGACCCTGGCTGTACCACTTTGATGGCGAGCTAACGGTATAAAGTAACTGGTTTATTCGAACTAAAGCTAAACACCTAATTTATCATGAATGATATTTTGATAAAAGTTTGTATTTACAACTTTCTTCGATTCGGGGAAAAATTTAGACACGAATTGAAACGTTTATTAATTCAACGAATATCATTAATTGACAAGTTTTTAGTTATAATTTTAGAAATTACACATTTATGAAATTATCAAAACAAGTGAATTGGTATAATGTGACACGAATGTAAAATATTAAGTATCTTATCGCAGGCTAGCAGCTATTAAAAGGGGTGTTTAAATATACAATTTTAATTTATATTTGTACCAAAAAATTTATATTTATATGATTCATTTCACCATGTAGGAATCAATGTTGTTTATTCGATTTTTTTTTTAATTTTGTTGTTTTATTTGAAATGTAGTTACATAATATGTTTAGTGTTTACATACATAATAATACATAATATGCATTAGTGTTATCGTTAAGTTTTTGCTGAATAGTTATGTTTGCAAAGCTAAACAACGTCCACATGATAATGCAAATTATAAGAAATTGAGCATCGTTTCATAATTATGTTCAAATTTAACTAATTTGATCGATTTATCCACGCACTCGACAATTTATCGAATAATTATCAATTTTATCTCATTGGTATATGCATTTGTTGCTTTTATCAATCTGATGATAAAGTTGATGTTAAGTTATTACAATGCAATACCAATTGTAATTCCACATATTGGTTTGTTTGTGTAATTATGAATATATTATGACAATTATAAAACAGTTGTTGATAATTGATTGGAATGATTAGAGATAATATGCCGTTTTGAAACCAAGTTGCACCGATAGTATCCGAAAACAAATTAGCTGTATATCTGTATGCTTTTAACGTTGCAATGAAATGCATGTTAGGTTCAAATGTAAGTTTTTTATTATAGTACTTTGTTGCAAAAAAAATCGATAGCATATTTTTTCGTGGAGTATAAATAGTTAACATTTTAAAAACATAGACAAACCAATTATTTTTGTTTGCTTAGAGATGAAAAAAATAATCATTAAATTTTAGCATTTTTGAGTAAACGAAAATATAGTTTTACCAAGTGGAAACCCTAAGATTAAACATTCAACTAAACATTCAATCTCGTAATTTTGAAGAAATATACTAAATAGCTTTATTTAGTTGTATATCATGACGTATTCTCGTTAGTTTTTAAAATTATTTTTTTAAATTATAAATTAATATCTCACGAGATATATTGTCTTTCTGTAAAAACATTTCTGATATAAATATTGTTGCATAATATGTTATTAATATTTATAGAATATTTATAATGTTTAATATATATATATATAAAATATACTATAATAATTATACAATATTAATGCTGAGTTGTGCAGCATTATAAAATGTTTGCCTACTTAAGTTGAGTTATTAATTAATTTATTAATTTAACAAATCAACTCTTTACGGAATACATTTACTTAAACATGTAAATGTACTAATAACGTGAAATTTATAAATACACAAGTCTATTTGTTTTGCGTATTTATAGTTTGTTCTTTTTCAGTTCAATTACTTTAAATTAACGCAACGAAGATGTAAGTTTAACGCAGTAATATATTGTGATTGCTGTTATTGTTGTTGTTGTTGTAATCATCTTCATCATTCTTATCATAGTTATTGTTATTGTTGTTATATATTGTCAAAATATAATAAATAACATTTCCTCGTACGGAATGATGTACAATATTCAATTTAATATATGTAATAATATATATATTTTCGTGATATGATATATCACGAAAAATTATTTTAATGCAACGTTGTGAAAATGTTATTCGCGGATTTAAGATTACCTAGACTGTCACGTATATTTTTTATAAAGATTACTAACCGTTACCATGATTGATGAGGTACTCGTGACCAAATCGTAGCGTTCATGTGCGTGATTCTATTAGACACGTTATATTGAAAGATGCAAAATCCATTTTCTTAAAACCGAAACTCGTACCTTTCATGTTTTTTTATATTTCCGATGCACCATCCTTCAATTAAAATTACAATTACTTTGATTTAATATTTACCAATGATTACGATTCCCGTACATTTACAATTAATTTAGAAACTCTACAAACGATTGTGCTTATTATTAACCATTCTTCTCTTTTGTCGTTATTTACACGTTACAAGATTTAAATCATAAAAACTTTATTCAATCATTTATAATGAAGACAAATGAATTTGAATACTATGATATTTATTAACAATCATCTACCTATTGACGAATGTAATTCGTTATTAATCGATATAATTTCACTCTGGTCTTTTCTATATTGAATTCACATTGAGTACGCCACATGCAACGCAATAATCACACAATTTCCAATATCGATGTTGATTGCTTTAGTGCAATTTTTAACGAAATATCAAGTGATGTATTCATTGAATAACAGAAAAGTCGTTAAAATGAAAAACGAACCGTAGACCGATGTCTTAAATAGAACATTTTCCAACGTCAACGAGTTCCTTATAAAACGTAACCGTCGTGCACAATTAAACTTTATTTTCAGAGCATTGTTGCCGATGCCATCGTTGTTTTCTAATTAATTGCTACTGCAATTAATTAGCGACGCAAGCATGAAATCACGCACAAATAACGTGAAATAAAAATTTAAAACGCAAATAAAGGAAGCTCGGGCTCTTTTCTAAAAAACCTATTTTCTGTGTATCCAAATGCATTTAATTCGTCGTGATAAATCTCGAAATGTCTTCCATGAAACTTTCTATTTGCCCAATGGAGGTCTTTATTTTTAGATAACATTTATCTCGAATACAAATAGCATTACTAGGAATCTATAATACAACCATTATGCCGCTCGAGATGGCGCGTTAGAAGTTCAGCGATTGGTTTATTTCACAGTACGAATTCGGTCAAGTTCAATTTCCCAAATTGTCTCGCGACGCAAAGTAAATTAACACTGGTAGAGTTCAGAATTTACGAAAACAAGTCAAAGCGAAAAGTTTTTCATAATTAGCAAGCCGTCGAAAAGTTTCAGCATTTGCGTATAAGTAATTGGCTAATGTCGCAGCTTCCATAAGCGAATTTCTTTAGACGTCCGTTGCGAATGAATGCACTTTTTCATTCCGAACTTGTGGTTCATTGCAATGCCGAAGAAACTCAATAAAATTAAAATAGAAAACATTTCAAAAGTTTCCGCACCGAGAAAAGCCATCCAGACACAGATCCTGGTGTACGGAAGATTTATCTCGAAACTTCCTTGTTTGCCACTTGAAACATGCTTCCCACAATTCCATCACTTCTGCGAAGGCTGCATTTCGCTAGGCAGCTTTTAACGCTTTTTTCTCTCGTAACTGTGTGTAACGTATAAAACGTTCTAGGAGCTTCATCCTACATCTTGGATAAGTTCGAGTGCATGGTCCATCGAATTACTTTCTTAAACACACTAAAGCGATAATTTGACAAGTCTTTGCCTTAGAATAGAACTGTTGCTATAATTTGAAAACTGTATTACGTAATTTAAACATCATTAATAGAAAAATAAAAGTTTTCGTTTAGAAATTATAGGAACGCGCTTAATGAAAGTCAATAAAATTAATGAGCAAAGCAACTCAGTAATAAATTGTTTACACGTTTCTTTAAATGCAACGTTTGTTTATGGTGTTTCATTTGCAATATGACTCATCATTCAACATTTCAGTTTTAAAAATGCTTTATTGACCAATGTCATTAATAATTCGGTAATATCAAAATCTATTTCCGTTCGAATTTCTTTACTGCGCGCGTATGTAAAAACATTTCCTTCTTGGCATGATCCGCTTATGGTCACACTCTTATAATAGTAAACGACTTATCAGTGACAGATTATTTTTAGAAAATGTATAAATTATTTGTTATGCCAAATTATAATTAATTTTGTCTTTAATATTATTAAATAACACAAAAATTTGACGATAGAAGAATCAAAATAATGAAACTATTATTATTCGTATTGAATCTATTAAAAACAATTGAAAAAATGTTATTCATAACCGAAGAATATGGTCTTCTTAGCACGTTCTATTGTATGAAATCTTATTCCGGTTTTTACAAGTGGAGTTTTATTTTTGATAGCTCGATGTTTCTTTTTGTAACCTAATTCCAGTTATGACAATCCGATACCTTCTTTTCTAAATATTAATATGATTGCTCACTTGGAATAATCGGATTTAGATTATGAAGAAATTATTTTTAACAGCGAAATGGTAACTTATAACTAACAAATTTAATAATCAATGAAATATAACAAATTTGTCACGCGTTGATACGAGTGCATTTCGAACAAAAAAGCATTCTTCGCGGAAATGCGTGAGGTACCAAAGCATATGCTTCGCGCTAACCGAAGATTTGAAAACAAGTGATTTGTTATCGTGAACGCGGTAATGTGCAAAAGTATACTTATGCGTCATTTCAAATTTACATCAGTTTCATTCACTATACAAACGAATTACTTTGGCATCGATTTTAAAACGTGAAATCTCTATTAAAATCCGTGTTCTCTGATTTAATGGATGACTTTAATATCAACTTTGTGGCAAATTCAACATTGGCAACAGATGTTGGTTCCATACCCTCTTCTTTCTCGTAAATAACTGCTTTTGCAGCGTCGCACTACACAAGTGACGTAACATTGAGAATTAATTCTATACTAAACTTGAGCGAAACATTCTATGCCGTTGATTATAGTACGCACTCCTTTCCTCAAGCTCTGTACTTAATTTTGCATACCGTTGCCCGAAAAATTACTCCGTTGATCTTAAAATCGATAAATTTAAATGCAACATATTGTAACTGATACTTCTTCAGTACGAATTTTTCATGACACGTTGTCTGTACTGTATTATATAAATGGAAATACGAATCCTTTTTATGTTAAAGATGTATGAATTTATACATATATTCTATACAGGCTTTTCAATGTAAAGTGTCAATAGAGGATACGTTTTCATGTATATAGAAAAACACAGTCTGTGCGAGGTGATACTGCAAAATTTGAACTTCGAAATTGCATTTTATACAGTAAGGTAAAAACGTTTAATTGGAATATTGTAAACAATGCTTCGTGAAATGAATGAAGACGTTTTGTTTTGCAATGAACGCATTTGTTCGGAAAAATGACGATGATTTTTGTTTACGCATAAATTCGTGCAAAAATGTGATTATATAAGAATGAACCATGACGAATGATATCGCTTCTCATACATTCGTATTAATTTGAAAGCAAAAAAGTAATCTTTCGTATTTTTTTCTGTTTTATTTCTTTCAAATATTACTGACATATTATGTGAAAAAAACATTAGTAGTAATAACAGGCACTCACAATCGAAAGCCGGACTAAGCGTTCTAAATTTATTTGACCGTCTGTAACCTCTAACGGTGATAGACGAACCAAGGCCTCGTATGCTAAACTATTAGTCACGTTAGATTATGTGATAAACTGGCGAAAATAAAAGTATTTGAGTATTCAAATAGAAACCGAAAGGAATATTCCATAATGATTTACGGCGAGTCAAAACTTTTGTTGCGTAATAATTATGTAATTTATAATGAAATAAAGCATCGTGCAAACAATGATTTGTGAAATTCATTGATCGATCGATAAATCGTAACGGATCGATATGGCATTGCAAACTATAAACGAATAAATCATAAACAAACAAACTGGTTGAACCGAAACAAGAATTTTGGTTACAATGCAAAATCATTTCCCCTAATTTTGCAACCATAACTTAAATTAACTTATGATTTTCATTGCAGATTGCATTATAAACGTAATCAACGTTAATAAAATCAATGAAAATTACACTAATTTGCGCAAATCCATTACCCATGCTGTAATTTAAATTGAACCTGAACAAACCGTTATTTTTCTGCCGAAGTTTCTGCAAAACGTTTGCACGGAATATTCAGAGGAATTAATTAAATGAGAACATGTTTCTCTGGTTTATAATTCGCAAATGTGTAAATTCTAAGAGGACGTATAAATTTAGCGTAGCTGACTGGACATAATAGATGTTGGCGCGGTTGCTTAGAAGTAGATAACCTTCATGAGTCACTAACCTATGCTACCCTGTAGACTTGTCTAACGTACCATCGTCATAACAAGAAATGAAATTCTTCTCAGTCGCCGTGTATAAATGGCTATGGCTTCGCCAATGGTATTCCAAACACACTAGAGCCAGACTTCCGTCTTGCCTAACCTTGAACTAACACAGACGTCGCATTGTTCGCGAATGACGCGTATCTAATAAGATCCGTTTAATTATTTTTGAAACAAAGATTGCTTTATTTATTTGCGAATTTTTTTCAAACACGGTTAAAAAATGAGCAAATTCTTGCCCAACAATATTTCAACGCACAACATATTTTACCCATTAAATTACTATGCAGACTATTAAAGAATCTAAATTAATTCAATATCAATTATTCATTTATTTATTATCTTATTTTCATGTTGCGAAATATAGTTAGACAAAGCAATGCTGCATTCTTTTGCTCGGAAAAGTTTAATTAGACGCAAGACCAAATTTATCAGATTTTTCAACATTGCTCGCGTGTGTAGATGAAAGTACAATGAAGTAATAATAAAACTGAACGAACTGGATGCTGACGATTTGAGAAGTCTGGAGTGACTTTAACGCCAATATTTAACAAAGATCCGAACTGTTATACCGATATTAAAAGATCGCAGGCAACCATGGTTTTGATATCAGATTTACGTCAGCCGGGACGTCAGATGTGGACTAATAATTTTTGCGATTAATCGCGTTGCAACTGAACTTATCTTTGCGTGCGTCGTGAATCATAAAGCAATGCAATCTAAACGTTGTCGCGTTGGATGGCTGTATTGTGAAATAAAAGTGAAGACTAAATATCGCTCTGTATCGGTATCAAATTATTGGTGATAAATTGCGAAACGAATTTGATCTTGGTATCGAAGGAACGGCTTCAAAGTCGCGCGCAATGTTCACAGTTGCACAGTTGTTCGCGTCACCTGTGCAAAGTCTAGCTCAATCGAATTATCGAATCCTAGAATGCAGTGTTTCGCAGTTATGAGTCATATTTGATGTCTCCGCGCAATTCATTTCAGTCTACGCAGCATTTCGCGTCTGTATTACGAATGAAATTTCATTGATTTTGGCGTCGCGTGGCTTTATTTCAGTCGGAAACATAATACGCTTCCATTTAAGTGGATGACGTTTCAATTTAATCCAGATTAATTCGTTCGTTGAAATTTATGTTCTTCCTCTAAATTAGAAATAATCATATTTTTGTTTAACGTGGTAACGATGATTTGTGTATGTTATCATTATCCGATAATTCAAAAGAAACAGAGCGAAATTTTAAACGCGAGGAAGCGCGCTTCGCGGCCCAACAAAATTCATTTCAGGATCGGAGAATGATTTTGAATAAAATGGTTATTTGAAAATTAAACGAATTTCATTTAGAATCGCTGTATCCGGTTCGATGTAACTTCTGTGTAATACAAATTGAATTTCGGAGCTGCATTTTTTTAATAAGATGAATCCAGTGAATTGTTTCTAACATTGAATTTAATATTAAACGCCGTGATTTCATTTTCTGCCATTTAACCATTTAACCATTTATTTCGTTTTAATTAAAGCGCCTTTTGCGAGGGAATTTATGAAATTAATACCCGGCGATGAAAATGTATCGTCGACGCGTGCGTTAAAAAATACTGTCTTCGGTACTGCTCGGCGCAACAAACAGAAATTTAAACATAAAACGACAATTACCGAGGTTCATGAACTGCAATTGTAGTCTTGCATTAGATTCAAGGTCAAATTAGAGCGCGCAGATATACGTAGTGACCGTCTGCAACCTTTATACTGTAATCTTTCTTATCGTCTAAATTTTGCTTAGTTGATTCAATGCTCAATTATCACTTTGTATATTCATCAACATAGATAAGGAGTAGTGTTTGGCATGATAATATTTACATTTTACACTTTCTTGAAAAAGTTAGTGGTTTATAAAAATAATTCTTACTCTCCCACGTATTTGTTATTTTAATAATTCGATTTTGCAGAATATTGCATTGTGTTAATTTTGTGTTCATTAAACATAATATTTTCTAAATATATAATATATGTATTATTTTATACATTGATATGTGTATATATATATAACTTTTTGTTATGAAAACTCTTTTTATATTTACACGGTGTTTATCAGCCATATGTGTAATAATACGATTTAATAACAGAGAGAGAAACATTGAATATGATAGAGGTTGCTTGTGACTTTTTCTACCGATGCAAAAGTAGAGGCAAGCGTTAAAATGAAGTACAGAGTTGGAAAATATTGTAAAACTTAAAAATATAATATTTTTAGAACATTTTTCACATGTTCATTAAACGTATTAATAAATAATGTTGAACTGCATAATTTTTCAGTTGTTGTAAAACAATAAAAATTGTCATGTTTAACATTTATTGAACGTACGTAGTGGAGTAAAACATAAAATAATAAATAAATCAAAAGATGAGTACAAGAAAATTGAACATTTACTTCTACGTATCTCTACCGGCAAATAAATGAAAAAGAATGACTGTTGGAGAATTCCAACATCTGATTGGCTTGTGAGTTATGTTTTATACCCGAGCACAATGCGAAAAATGTTTAGTCAAATTTAATTGAAATATCATGAAGTTTATCAAGCGTGTTTGATTGAAAACGAAACAAGAAAAAATGGAAACTGCACGATTACTTCACTTGAAATAGTGGAATTTAAAAATCAAATTCCTGATCATGTTAAGTGAAATAAAATGCAGTGTTTAGTGAAGTGAAAAGTACAAGAATTCATAATGCGATAATGTACTAAAATTGCAAATGCACCTTATACCAACGAGACGCTTGTAAATTCATTAAACGAACATAAAAATATAAAGCGCGAAGTCTTTTGGCTGAAACTCTGAAATCGTTACAAATAAATTTAAAGTGTAAATCGGGAATCTTATTTACCCATAATGTTAAAAGTCGTTTTGATATTTCGGTACAAAGTTATAAAAATGTCACGGTTTGATGAATTTCAAAAATGTAGGTTTAAAGAAGCGCATAGCATTCATGTTTTATTTCATATACCGATAACAATGATATATTTTTAAAGATATTGCCAAATTTTAACGTTGAGCAAAACGAGTAAATTCGACACATTTTAATGAAGTATTTTGGCAAGTGTATTTCTGCGATTTTCGTCACTTCATTGTACCAGTTTTTATCAGACTATGAACAACGGAACTTCTGGTGGTACAATGAAATCCAACGCATGCTATTTTTATTTAATTATAAAATAAAAATCTTTGTTGAAATATATAAAAACTTTGTTTAAACAAACGAAACTTACATTATTTTTTTTCAACAATATACTCTTTGCGAATGTATTTGATAAAATATGAAAAATGCAAAATTGAAACCCAAAAGTTCACCGTTGTGCATATAACGATCCTACATCTTTGCTTATGAGATGTCTATTCGCATTGTAGAATAATTGCAATAGTTTGTGGCTCGTCGAAAAAGAATCAAAGAATCGAGAAGAAGCCTTAGGCGATTGAAACCGTGGCCGATGCGATTCAGGATTATAGCAGAGGTGAAAGGCCCGGTATATGGGACACTCGCAAACTCGTATACGTGGGATCCTTCTGGTGGGCAGTGCCAGTGGCAATGGTAGTAACATCTTTGGCAATACAGAAATCTTAGTCGAGCCTTTTACGGGTGGGTGGATTGGCGATTGTACGGTAGATGCTTTTCGAAGTAAAGGGTGGATGAAAAATAGTCTATATGAAGTAAACGTCACCGTGTCACCGATGAAAAACAGCACAATCTCGGCGAAAGCTATGT
This sequence comes from Axea sp. ZL-2020, assembly GCA_022817665.1. NCBI lineage: Eukaryota > Metazoa > Arthropoda > Insecta > Hymenoptera > Scelionidae > Axea > Axea sp. ZL-2020. The sequence continues at coordinate 1,150 of JABFOX010002218.1, read as the reverse complement.
GCAGTCGTTGGCACCGCGTAACTTCAATCCGAGATTCTGATCAGCAACATTTTATCAAGTCAGCTTCAAATCTGATCGTTTGCATTTTGTCCTTCATTTTGTTACACAAGTTTGAAAAATAATTGTCATGAATGATCATTTTATAAGTATGAAAAATGGAAAATTATATTAACCGAAACAATGCAGGAAAACATAATGCGCAATGTGGTATAATTCTTTTGAAATAAATTTAAATTCAATTATAAAATTGTCATTTGAACAATTTTGAATAAAATTTAATAAATTGCAAAATAGAGAACGGGTGTAATTAAAGTCAGCGCAAAAGGGAAAGAAAAAAAAACATTTATTAAATTATTGTGCATATTGTTGTCAAAATAATTAATTAGCAGGTATAAATGCAAATGTAAAATAATAGAATCTAAATGTAAACTTAAATAATCAAAAATTAATTGAATTCGTAAGAGCAATGATTTTAAGAATCAAAATTATTCATCTGAGTCGTTGAGAGAGAAACTACATTAAAGATGAATTCCGAGTGAAATTTCAATATAGAAAATGTTAACGAGTGCAAAACTGTCGTGCTCTCGTTCAAAATGTTAAATATAACATCTATTTGAAAGTAACCGAAGATAAGAAATTATGCCGCAGCGGCAATCAAATATGAATGGCCATTAAAAAACTTGCCATGTGACCTGAATTGCACGCCACACGATTCGCCATTATAATGTTTTGTAGTGTTTGGCGTACGCATCCTTTTGCAACATAGAAGTTCGAAAAGGTGATCTAACAGAAAAGGAACGGAGAAACGAGTCGAAAGACCATCGCCCCTCGGGCATGGGTCATTGAACCTTACTACCGATGAATGCGAATACGGTTATAGGTCAAAAAAGATATTTTGTTCTCTCCTTGTATCGAAAAAGTTTTAGTGTATTCATATATGATACATTTTATTCTTTCATCGCATTAGGTATACTTTTTCGACGTTCATAATTACTCCGATTATTTTCGTCGACGTAATTCGCGTAATTAATCGTGTCCAATAATTTTGACCAAATGTTAAGAACTGATTATTGCTAAAACAAAAGTATGTTTAATTATATAACGCTTAATTATTTTGCATTAAAGTGGGATTTGAAATTATGAATGATTT
>JABFOX010002217.1:0-11707 GCA_022817665.1 Axea sp. ZL-2020 | reverse complement strand
ATGAATGGCAAACTTTTATCTCCGCGTGATATATGGTGAAACCTCGGCCTTTCTTCTCGTTCTCGGCACAACACGAAAAGTCGGAAACGCGAGACGCGGAAAATCTACGAGATGTCTCAACGTCTCCCTCCGTATCCGCGTCCCGCTTATTGCTCTACTATTCTCACTCGCTTTTCTCTTTCTTTCCGTGTTCTTTTCGTTTCCGTCCCGCGCGGTCTGTCTCTTTCTCCTCGCAAATTTTCCAAGCTAACAAAAGGGATGCTCTAGGTGTAGTTTCCGGCTCTCGATGCAACATTTTTGGCGTTCGAATAATGAACACACTCGAGCGAGAAAATGGTGCTTCATTGCGGATTTCAGCAATTTTTTAACCGCTGAACTTCAATTTATAGGCATTACGCACAAACTTTTTTACCATTAACTACGAATATGAAGTAAATAATAGATGCAGTCGCCGTTCAACCGAATTACAACAATTGAAGCTATTTACAAAATGTATTGACTGTGTTTAAATTACGGAAATAAGAATAATGAGTAACTTTAAAGATAAATCAAAAGGTTTTTGAATTGTTTGTGATTAATGAAAGGACAGCGAAATGAAAAACTTAAACCACAGGAAGAAATCGCAACGCAAACTAATCCCTCAATTGGTTCATTTACCACTACATTAATGTATTGCATTTGTTCCGCTCGTTTTGCTCTTTTGTTCGTTTCACTATTCATTTTCTTCTAATTTGTGGATAACTAGGAAAGGCAGGGATCAAAGAGAATGGATTTATTATAGTTGACTCACTTATTTTGGTTTTACCTAACTTATGAGTTCGTAAATTGTTATAGCTTTTCTAATGTAAAAAAATTAAAATTTAAATATTGAAAATAACATTATAATAATACCTGTTTTATTATATTAGAGTTATAAATTTAACAATTTTTCAACATTTTTATAGAGGGTGTTTAAAGTTGAAAACTTCTCGAGGATAGTAGGCGGTGGGTTATACTCAGACAGGTAGAAAATATTAAAGATTTATTTCAACCATTTTTTTCGTAAGATGCTTATTTCTCGAGACATTTGGAGTTGTCAACTTAAAATAAAAATCCTGCATTGAATAGTACATGAAAAATACAGTAAAAAAATAAGTACATATGTTGAAGCAATAAAAGAAAAGATGAAAAAAAGTGTTGCTCGTATCTTAACGTGACTTAATGAAGAAGATTTAACCGCCTTAAAATTACGTCGATGGTAAATTGAGCATAAAACCGGACAGTTAACTAGAGTAAAGGAAACTGAAGCCGACTAAAGTATTGTTTTTCGTTTTACATTGCGGTGAAAACCGTAAACCACAATAATCTTTCCATTTTTCAATTCATTCATATTTAATAATAATATGAAATCATATCAAAAACAGTAATTTAAAATTATTATTTACAATGGTATTTATAAATCTAAATCAATTTGAATATTTTAATAAACATTTATAGAGCATGAATGTTTATTTAGTTACACTAATAAGGGAACTAAAATGTGTACTTGATACAAAATTAATTTTTGAGATATATTTAGATTACACATAGTACAAATATTAATTAATATTTCAAAAATAATTAATATAAATAAGTAAAAACTGTTCAATAGTTTTAAAGAATTCAAATTGGATATTGTTATTAAAATACGGTAAAATCCAGACAATTTCATATATTATGCAACTTTTAACAATTACAGGGCGTTAATTATGATAATTTGTACGTACAAGTCGTTTTGTTTTAAATTATCAAGAACAATTTCTATAATGACAAAAATGTGAATTGTATCATAAAAATTCTTCGTTATTTAAGATCTTTCTTATTAAAGTAACATTGAAAACATTACTTTAAAGTTGGGTAAGATTGGTTCGATAGCACTTTTACAGAAAGCAATCTCAATAAAGTTGTTTCTAAGTGTTCTGATAACGTTGCCACATAATTTTTGTAAGCAACTTGATGTGTCGAACGAGACACAAGATAAAATAACTTGATAGCAACGAATCCTCAAACTACGACAAATAGCCTAATTATAAGAAAACGAACGAAATAGATATCGTCGAATTGAAAAGCGATGTTTCTGGGCCATTTGATTAGGTTATGTAAACATTTTACTTTCAAGACGATTCTCGTAGAAAAAGCTTTCGAAAACTTATCACGTGTCTCTAATTGGGCAGTTTAGTCTTCCGTTTACAGCTTGATCAAGAGTAGACTCACTAATCGAGCCTTCAGGGTGCGTAATGAACTTTACGGGATTTAACTCTTGTCTCTTATCCGACTACATCCTCATGCCTTATCGTAAAATCATTATTACTGATTCTTGGCACTCGTTTTATCCGAGCGATTGTGTGCTGCATCACAGAAAATTTTGTTATATAACTGAGGAAGACAAAAGTATCAAAACCATTACAGAGAATTATGTTCGTTAACGGTGTAGAATTATGAGAAAAGCCCAATTTCGGTATCAACGAGAGTTTTCGAGCATTTTTTAACTTATTCATTCGAGATCCAGTTTTCTGTAGATTTAATTTCAAATAAGTTTTATTCCTTTTTCATAGAGTTTTCTTTCTTCTCGCGCCTTATGATGAAGGTATAGTGTAAAGTACTAAAATTTACTTTAAAGTCATTTGAAATAAAATTTTGGACTCTCAAAATGCTGTAGAATAAGTATCATACTTCTCAATAACTTCGAAAATAAAAAAATTCAAAGTTAAGCGTCTAAAATATAACATATTTTTATATCTTCCTTTTGTACAAAGTTCTCAGGTTAATTTACAAGCAAACATCGAGATAAAAGTTTACTTTTGATAAAAGGCCACACACAGAACGATAATGCCATGCGCGTAACTTATAAAGTATTTGACATTAATTACGTTTGGATAAAATTGTTGTTGTGCAAGTATTCAGTCCGAACATTTGATTGACCAGGTTGATCCATCTTAAAAATAATACTTGTCGATCAGGCTAAAGTTTTCGCATGATTGTCGAGCTTGCCAGGAGGTACGAAAAGACCTCGCAAAAGTCGAAGATCACGTAAAATCGTGCTTCAAAGATAGAAAATGCTGGGATGTGCAACGTAAAATACGTACGAGTAGCTGCGGGCTCGATTGAAATAGTTTTAGCAAATTTCCGACGAGATTAGATAGAAAGACATGCCGGAAAACAGCATTAGCATGAGACAACAGTTGAGGACCGAGTGAAAGAAAGATACGAAGAGAGACAGAGGTATTTCTTTTTAGCCCATCTCGGCATTACGTTCTGTATACCCTATGGGATACAACTTTGCTCGCGGCTTTGAATGCATTTATTTGAATCTTGATACAAGAATTTATTCCCGAGACTCAACTTGGACCGATCGTATCACTTTTTTTCTCGGGTTATTTTTTGCACTTATGTTACGCATTTAAAGTTTGATTAACATTGCACGAATTACCGAAAACTTGTAGTTTTGTTTTTGTATTACTATTAAATATGCTTTAACTTCTTTCAAAATGATTTTCAAAATTAATTTTTTACATTGTATATTTAGAAACTAATGCAAATAAATACTAAATTTAATATTATAACCAGTGCAATCTATTATTCTAATTTCATAAAGTAATTTTAAATGATATAATTGTACAATGAAATACTGTTTTGTTATGATATGATAAATAATTTTTTTCGTTGTTATTTTAGTACATGTATAATAACAAAATTACTATGATGAAAATATATTTTTACAACTGTCCTAGCAATTCTTTGTTCCACTTTACAAATTCTCATTTTTAATTCTCTCTGGTGTTATATTAATCAGCTTTAACTACAAGATATACAATATGTATTTAAGTAAATACAAATGCGTAGTACTTTTTTTTCCTTTTGCATTCGTCACATATATACTGAAACACATTTTTTCCATAAATATGCGTGTCGATTGTAAAGTCAGAATGGTAATACATTTGTGCAAAACTAGGCAATAATTTTTATTGGACGTTGTACTCTCGTTTAAAGTACAAATCGGGATTCACAGCAGCCTGACATTGTTTGCTCGTGACGTATCGGGATAGTGAGTCTAGACTTTACGTGTGATTCACTGTGTCGCGTTATTGGAAATCCATAAACCATCCTTAAACTAATATTTCGTACGATTTGATGACGAAAGTTCAAAGCAGTGACGCGAAAATTACAAATTATTACTATATATTATGATTATTTGAATTGCAACAACGAAAAAACGGAAATGAAATATGCGAATAATAGCGAGGATTAAAAAAACTTGTTCTCAATACTTGTTGATCATCAACTTATAATTTTATATATTCGACAATAAATGCAATACATTTTGTTGATACCGACAGCTGGACATAGAGTTGCAAGATTTAAAGAACTGTCTGCAGCAACGTATAAAATTGTGCTTTGGCGGCCAAATATAGGTTAACCCGCTATTGTTTGATCGCGGAAGGATTTCGTCCACTGGCCCAAGCCAGTCTCTGCTCGATTCTTGATTCAATGCACTGTTTTATTAGAAATCTATAAAGCTATCGAGATTAAACAGGTTTATGGCCCTGACCATTTTCAATCCTAGAACTAGCTCGTGTATCTTGCTGCCATACAAATATTTCAAGTGCTCGTAAAAAGACGTCTTTGTTGCCCATAAATAAAATCAACCAATTTAATAAATTAATGATTACCATTAATCTTCATCACCTTTTAAGTAATTATTTCATTTGATATACTATAAACAAGTTACTATGCTATAACTGTGTACAATTATTCGACAATTTCGAAATTACTGATTTATCTTGTATTATTAATAAAATATTTGAACAAATTTAGTAACTCTTCTGTAGATGATATTACGACCGAAGGACAAAGAAATCTTTTTCAGTTCACTTTTATATCCTTATTCACTGAAGAATGTTCTAAAATTAAAATTTTCTAGAAATATTTGTTGGCATTTTCATTTTGAAAAGTAATATAATAATTCGATCTTTATAGCTGGGTAGTTTCGACATTACTTTTCTTCAAAAATGTTCGTCAACAATAATTTTCTATTTTTTATGACTCAATATTTTTACCAGTCATTGTCGTAGAATTATTGCTTGTGGCAGGACAAAAGATCTGTGATAATGCTTAGTGTCTTGCATTCGTTTTGCGATTTTAATATCCAAGATGTTGTATATATTGCAAGCGATGCGCAGTGTTGTTACATTTTAATTTTTCTCGTAGTAAACGGGGAAAAATAGAAAAACTACTTTTTCTACATTAATATCAGTACGTTCACATAATAAATGGTGTACAAATGTATTTTAACTTCCTCGTTGTATTTCTAACGAATAAAAATAAACAGAAAGATTAATTGAAAATGAAATTAATAAATTTATATACATTAATACAATATATAAAAATATCTTTTTGATATCTGATTTGCACGTACTTGAAAATAAATGTATAAATTGTACACTTATTATAATAAAAATATTTAGAAATGTTGTATAACTAGACATATTGAGGTAGTTTTTAAATTATATATACGTTCGTATACATAACTATGTATATGTGTTTATATTTGTTATAACATAGGTTTTTATGAATCGATTAAAAATGACCAATTTCTTAATTCACGTTTCAACAGAAAAATGTACATATTAATTAGACTTTGTTGTTCACGACAGCCGGAAACTAAGTAACATCTTATGTTAAAATCTTTCTAGTCTAATATCTCTCACAGTGCAGGCAACCTATATTCTAAAAAAAAGGAACTCTAAAAAACATCCATCGCTATTTCCAAGTACCCGTAAAATATCGCTTAAATTAATGAAATGCAAGCCATAAAACTTTGCGCTTAAATCTAATTAGGTGTCGATAAATCTGATCTTCATAGCGATTAACCTAAATCCGTATAGAAAAATGATAACTTGCACAACTTTTATCTGTTCTCGAAATAGTTGTATTTTTACTACTCTTTGAGAAAGTAGCTTTTCATTCAAAATATTAAATTGAGGACGATTCCAAAGAAGAAATGTTGAACTCGTAAAGTCGTAAGCTAGAATAGACTCCTGTCAGCGCGCTCCAAACTTTGTTCGCTACGTTCTATTGCTCCTTCTGTTTTTACCTTAGTCCAAAACCTTGCTTGTAGACTTCCGGACTCCTTTCAGAAAGCTTCCAGCCGAACGAAAAGAAAGCGAACAAATTTTTGTCCCTTGATATGAATTGTCCCGGCAATTGTCCTTGAGCTATTATTTGAAAAAAAAGTAACACCCGGTGTTTGCATTGCTTGAGTAAACTATCAACAGGTATCTACTGGATTCATGTTTTTTAGAATCATTTGAATAAAATATTAATTTGTTTAATTACGTCGAATAGTATAAAATTGAAAAAGAAGGAACAAAATGAACTGACAAATAAATGACATTGACTGCGTACACTTTCGACGATAAAGCGACAAGACGAGCAAAAGAATCGTTTTGCAGCAATCGAGAATGAATTTAAATCAGAATTCGATATCTCGATGGTATGAGAAAATGGCACCGGCCGTGGCCTATTTGATGGAAGACGACTACCACTACGGAGAATTGAGGGACTAATTCGGTGGATTATTCTCTCCGATCCATTCCCAAATATGTGTTCTATCAACTTAGCTTTGCGATGAAATCCACCCCCGCACTTGCTGTATAATACCTGTCATTGTATATTTTAGCCATAACTCTTAGCCTTTTGAAATATTTAATCTCATAAGCAACCTCTTCTCTCTATTTATCGCTAATTCGTTGCGTAATTATGATTTATTGCCGCATCAATGTAGACAAATTATCATTTTGATGAGCATGAATCACTTTATGCGTGATTAATGTTCATGTGGCGCATTTTTCATCGCGTTGTTGAAACTAATTTCGAGTAACAGCATTTTAATCCGGCAACAAAAAATGAAACTGCGAAGCAGGAAAAACGTAAAAGAACGCGGGATGGGAACAAAACGATACCATTGAGGCAATGCGGTAACCAATAGCGCTACCTTGCCGGACGATATTTCACCTTGTAATTATCTTAGCGTGCGACGCGATAGTGCGAGGCAGCTTGAGTTGGTATTAATGCTTGCTGATAATGTACCAATAGTGTCCTAATGTCCCGTGGCGCAGCGCTTGAGTAATAGACAGGCCGAATGCACTACTCTAAGCACCAATCCCAAGGCGTTCCCTTGGGTGGATTACTGTCTGCTATCGAATTATGAGAATCTGTTGATTTTGGATGCTTGTACATGGAAAAAAGATGTAGGATTTATAGATCCAATTTAATCGTATACAAAGTTTATCAGTAAGGTTTATATTGCTTGGCTCGCTATTTTCATTAATTACAATGAATTATCTTTCTAATTATTCTTCAAGCAAGTTAATCAATCATTATTTGTTAATAAGGTTTTGTTATTTTATTCATTAATTATATTTATCAATGAATAGTATTTTATTAAGAAAAAAAAAAAAGCTTGAAAAACTGCATCGATTGCATATATTGATACTCCATGTTGGGGGGAGGGTAATACCCGATAATTACTTACAAAGATATACTGTAAATTTATATAAAAAATTTTGTTTGACAAAAAATATTTCTTCAATTTTAAATATAATGTTTAAGCCCGTAAATACATAACATTTAACAATAAACTGTATAGTTGTGTTTATTTTAATATTATTGCGAAATATAAATTTACATTATTCTTTTATATAGAGGAATAAATCTGATGCATTTAATAAAATAATTGAAACTAAATCTTACGAATACATGCGCAATATAATGTTCATATAAATATAAACATTTCAAAAATATATATTAAGATATGATCATAGCCACATTTAATAAAAAAAATTGGAAACAAAGATTAAAAGGTGAATAAAATATTGAAATCGATTTCTTTATGTGTTATGATAGTGGTAATTTTACAAGTATACATATTTGAGTTTTCAGTTATTCTACTTTATATCAGTGATATTAAAAACTATTAAAAATGTATACATAAAAAATTATAAAAAACAAAAAAAAACAGATTTACTAAATAATAAACTCGATAATTTAATATGAAATTATATCATCATTCAAGAAATTTTGTTAATTGTGGTATATTTTAAATTGAAAATATTATAAATACAGAAGTCTCATTTTATGACTACGCAATTATTTACATTATCTTCTAATAATGCAACTATAACTCATATTATTAAAATCGTGGTAAATTATAATAAATTATTGTTTATAGTATTAAACTAGTTGAACACTTATTATTTTACAATAAATGTTTGTTACATGTCCATCCCAAACACACTTATTATGTTATAATATGTTTCAATCTATTAAAATTCTATTAGTGGATAAAATGCAATAAAATGTTATATATTAAGAATTTAAACATCCATTAAATTGGCACAATTACAGTTTTTTAACGTGTGTATTGCAAAACTATAAAATTATATATTATTTTATTAGTTAAATGTTTCTGGATAGAATATTTGATTAGTCTGAAATATAATGTATTATATTAAGAAGTCATAAATGATGTAATATTTTAATCGATGTATGAGATTTGTATGTGGAACTGTTAAATTGTAAAATTAAAATTTACATTTATATCACTGACTGTCTGACACTAATCATTACTGTATCACGTCTTAGTCAAAGGTGTTTCTATAACAGGTTTTATTGATTTATATTTTAATTTTATTAAGGACTAAAATTTGGGGCATTAATCAGTTCTACCTTCTCTGTGTATAATTATTTATGCATTGTGTTTAGTACTTTTTTTTTTAAATATCGAATAAAATTGTTAGAATATATTTAAAAAAACTAATAATTGTTAGTAATCTAGATACCAATTTTTACACTGTATTATAATCGAGAGTTATTAATATTGTCTGTTTTTAGTATATAAATTACAATTTTGGCAATATTCTAGATATGCAAGATATAATCAGCAATATATACTCATCAATTTACTGATGGACTCAAAAAAGAATCATAAAACACATTTAAATTTAAACTTCGAAAGTGATTGAAACAAATTATTTTATTTCCATGATTATATGGAAAAAATGTAATGATCAGAAGTTAAATTTAACATTTGTATACATTTCTTGACTCTTCATATCACAGAAATTTACTGCAAAAATTATTTAATTATGCATTTGCATTGACGTAAAATTAATTTCGTAGAGTATTTTTTTAAACAATACAGCGTTTTTCAACCTCATTAAAAAATTGTATAATTTCGTAAATTAGCGCTTTTTATAAAATTTACAAGTTTTTAAGAATTTTAGTTCACGAAACATGATAAAGTTTCATTGCATATCTATTTAAATAGAAATACTGTAATATATATAGTAAATGTGAACTAAAACAAAATATCTGATATTTATATAAGGAAAATGTAATACTTTTAAACAAAAACTACTATTTCGATTGTGGAATAAAAGACAGGTTGATAAAATGACTTGTATAATAGTAGTAATAATAATAATAACAACAACAACGACAGCAGTCATAATAGAAAATAAAAAATAGTTAATATATTATTCATGCATACCGCAATCTCGAAGTATTAAATATTGAGTAATAAATCATATCATAATAAATAAATATGGCAATAATGAATGAATAATCTACAATATTTTTTTTGCCTTTCTAAGATAATTTAACTACATATTATTATTATACTTGAACGTGCATGATCAGTTATGTGTCTTTAAACCTGCTTACATATTTTGGGATACAATTTTAAAATGCTATTTTACTTAAAAGATTTTAAATACATGTTGTACGGTACTTAAATTAGGATTTCAAAAATTTAAAGTTTATTCTGGAATTAATTCATACTTTTATACTGCAATAAGAAATCATTTAATCTTATCAACTAATATTTCTTAAACGGAAACCTAAGTCTAACAAACAATGCAGTCTAAATTATTCGACTCACAAGAAAAAACTCAATCTCAATTCTGGTACAAATTGGCAGTCGAAAAACAATACATTTCGTAAATATATTGCACAGGAGTTGGAAAGAAAATCGATTAACTCTATTTCCAAGATACTCGTCAGAGGACGTAGTCCGGTCACGCGCTGAGCGTTATCTTGTACGTCCTTTTTTGAGCTGGTACGTACGAGTGACTCGTTCTTCTGGCGGTTGTCTACGAGGGTCATGTTATACGAGCCTGCACAGTATCGTGGACACGCGTCCGCATGTATTTACGGACGTACCAACACTTTTGACGAATGGTCGGAATGCTGTTTATGTAAGTACATTCAACAGTCGGAGTGTTGTTCGTAAAGTCTGTGAACAATGTCCGTCCGAAACACCCGCGATTTCTCTTATCATATATTCAAACGTTAAATAATAGCGCAACTTCTCCTTAGTGTAGCAACTGACGTAGTAACTCGGCCAACCGGACTCATGTGCTTATTGGCGGATATAATTTCACACATAAGTCGGTTGTCACTATGCACGACGACGATTTCGAATTCAAATAATATATTATCACTTTACTCGCATTAGACGTCGTGCTATTGAATAAGTTTACGATCGTTATACCCCGTATTGATATTCACGGGTGAGTTGATGAAAAAACTGAATCGTTATGCCAATCACTGAATACGCGAAATGTAGGACAGTCCAATTATCACACTGATTCGGATAATGGTTTTGGTGACTTTGCAAAAAGTTTGTTGCACTAAATAATGAATGATACTATGTCTAAATTTTCATGTCGACCAAATTGAATCTAACGGGATTTTGTATAAACTATGACTGCTATTAGTTTTACGAAAAATGAATGGCACGGACAAGCAATTTTTGAATAGATATTTTTTTCGACTTTCTCGTTGAACATTTTTATATACCAGTTAATGAAAAATGACAACCTTTTAATATAAATACGTGCAAAAATCGTTATTTGTTAATTGCCTTATAGTTCAAAAGGAGTGATACGCAACATTTTATGTTCAAATACATTATACTACAATAATTAAATTAATGAGACTTAATCAATTATGAACAAAGTTTAACACATGTTTAAAGTAATGTCATGGAAAATGCGTACGATTAAAATAATTACATAACTGATTTTGATGAATTAGTGTGATAAATTATTGCATCTAAATTGAGTAATAACTGCAATTTTTAACAACATTCAATACTGAAATATTGATACACTTATTTTGATTGTTCACGTAGAAAATTAATTATAATTGTTAAAATACGTTTTATATTTATACAATAATTACGCATATTTATATATTATTTCAGTCTAGCGTATATGCAAATTTTAAATCGTTTTTACGGTTTCTACGATTTCAAACGATATATAATTTGTGAAATCACTTATTTATCCACATTCCTCACAATTAATTCTTCCAGCGTTGAGATGTGAAATAGTGCTGTTGATTGATAGAAAGAAGGTTACATTATAATTTAATCAGTATTTTGCCTTCTGTTATAAGAAAAAGAACGATAGAAGAGAAAGCTTATGCGTTATCCCATATTCTACGTAATACCAACATTGGTATATTCGTATGTGTGTATAGTATGGCACGGTTATACAGCCGTACTGTCAAGTTTCCCCTCTCGTACTCCCCAGAGTCGATAACTCGATGATATCAAACTCCCAGCGCTGCTGTACATGCCACCGAATAAGGCAATAGCTTGTCGCTCGTTTTCAGCCTAACTCAA
>JABFOX010002216.1:0-11708 GCA_022817665.1 Axea sp. ZL-2020 | reverse complement strand
ATAAATTACTGCATAGAAAATCTGATATTTCCTTTACTTTTGCAAGGTTTATGAAAATGATCAATGACTATGTTTTTTATATAATAATTTTCGGCTTGTTTTTAGATTTGAGCGGATTAACACTATCTCTTTATACCGTAAATTTCACTTACATTTTACAAAACTGTTTTTTCATATCATGTTTAACACGATAAATCTTGTAAAAAAATCTCTTATAACAACTAATATATAGTAATAATTATTGTTATTTAGTTTAACTGATAACTGTTACATTATGAACGAGTTAAAAAAAAATAGCTTTGCACGTGAATCGAATTGATAGCATTTTTTCCATTATTTATCTATATGTAGAATTTTTCTACCGGTTATCACATCGACTTCTACTGTACCCATCAGTATTACCAGGCCTTATTTAATCTTGGTTATTGGGAACTAAATAAATTTTTGCATTATGCTTGCTTTTATTTATAGATGTATTTGCGTACAAACTGATCCGCTACTATTCCAATAAAAGCGAAAATATTAAATTCAACATTACTCAATATAATTCTCAAATATTTTAAAGTATATTATTGATAGAATTTCAAATATCGTTTATATGATTATGTAAATGATTTCATTTCATAGAACGTTACTTTCAGAGATTTTTTTACTAGAGTATTGAAAAATGTAAAAATAATACATTTTTCGTATATACATTCTAGATGAAAACCAGTCTGGATAACCCAGGGAACATTTTATTAATTATTCCCATTATTGTTGCTGTAATTTCTATACTGGGCTTTGTATGCTGGGTTGGAGATATTGTTTTTCATTTATCCTCGAACATTAAATTTTCTCTGTAATATTTTCATATTATTTTTATTTAATTACTATAATTTTAATGTTTAAACAATTACATTATAATATATAAGCTTTATATTAATAGTATTTAATTTAGTTATAAATCACAATGGATGGATTTATCTGTAAATATTGTGAAATCATTGAATATAATTCAAATCAGGTGTAACTCTCCTTTTTCATTTACCGCCAAAGGAGTTTTTACAATTAATATGGAATTATATATTAAGGTTAGAAAATTATATTTTAAATTGAATCAGATTTAAGTACAAGTTCAAACGCGAGCATCGATAGAATTTTGATTAAGAATATCTAAAATAAGTCTTAATTTATGATATCGACGGCATTTTCAGATGTTTATTTTCGAAATGTTTATTTGCGAAGTTTAAAAATCAACCTTCGCGAATTGAATCACTTTAAAATTGAATTTGAAGTAACGAGTAACAATAGAATGTTGGCTTATAAATGAACAAAAAAAGAAATTTAGAACATTCATATTATTGGATCAAAAACATGAGGTTAATAAAATAAGATTAAATTGTGTTAGTAGCTAAGTTTTATGTTATGCAGTAATTAGTTACTTGAACTTTGCTTGATTTTTAATATCGTGAAAGTACGCAATAAATAAACTATCAAATAAAAAAGCAAACCAATTGATCGACTAACCGATTGCTTAACAATTATATAAACAAATAAGCACATTTTATGATGCAGATATCGAGCACGTTAAATGATACTGACGATGTTAAATTCTGCAAAATTATTTTGTTTTTGCTTGAAAATGAATATTTTAAAACACGAAGAATCGCAATGAACAATTTCATTAAATTTTTTAACGGAATTATTATATTGCACTTCAAACTATTTTTAAAAATGCAGGAATTTCAAAAATTATTAATTATTAGAAACATAAAACAAACAATTATAAATAAGTTTACATTTATTATATTTAAATTTATTGTATTTTATATTTAGAAGTTTAAGTACTATGTTTAATTAAAATGTTTTTAACTAAGCAATTATTTAAAACTGAAATTAATTTGCATTGTATGATTTTTTAGATTTTGCGAGCATCTAGTACATATTTTACATTACTTTTAACATTCAGAGATTCAGAATAACTTCAGAATTATGAAAAAATTATTCAAAAGATACTGATTTCACTTATATATATGTACAAGTGTCTATTGATAATAAAAATCAAATTGAGAAATTAATAAAAATAATCTTAAATTATCAAAAAACCCTGAAATTATTAATAATTATAGAATTTTGTTTTTCAAAAATCACTTTCTAATTACAACAAAAATATATTAAGCTGATACTGTATAATATTATTGAATAATATAACACAAATTACAATTAAAGTGCTAAAAAATCGTTACTATAACGTACCTGCTTGCCGCGAAAGGCAGATTCAAGAAAATTGTGACGGAATTCATAGTTCCGAACTCAAACGATCGACCTACCAAGATGTACAAAACACGATACGAAAAGTAATATACAACAAAGCTCCAGGTATTTAAGAACGAATGGAAGAACTATATAAATATGACAGAGTTACAATGATAAATAAAACCAAACAATTTATTACGTCACTATATACAAGTCTTGCGTATCACGTCTGTTGTTAGAATTCGCATGTCAAAAATCATTTGGTAACCAATGTTGAACGCGACCACAAGCATATTTACAATCAGAGGTATCATCCGTGATTCAAAATCAATCTATATAATTCATATCTATTCATTTCAGGAGAAATTATTAATTTTCTTAAGCCCTGTTTGTTTCTTTCCTTGAAGTTTCAATAGCAAATTGTAGCGTGGAATTTCTCCATCAAATTTGCATCAGAATTATGGGATTGGGCAGTATATTTGTCATCATTTCTACCCGTATGAAAAGAGGTCACTAATTCTACAAATTAGTTTAATCACGTGCATCGTGTTAGTCTGAGTATTCGATAGTGTTTTTTATAAGTGCCTCCGTTCGTCAACTCAGTTGAGGCATATATAATGATATAATTATTATAGCGGAAATTGTGACAATACGTAATTTTTTGGTACTCGCAAATTTGAAAATTTCAATTTTATTCGTGGCGTAAATTTGTAGTTCTTCACGCCCTATATACTCGTTGCTCTCGCTTCGTAAATTTACCTCCCTCCGTTTTGAATTGAAAGTCATTCTAGTGGAATTCCTTCTCTGAAGTCTCTATAGCAATATGTCGTTGAACAAGTTTGGATAGTTTGTAGTCCGTATTACTTATAATACAAAACGAAGTTTTCCGGGGACCCGATAGTGAAGTTACGATTATCCGATACCATATTAAACCAACTCAAATCAACGATTATTCCCCTCAGTATACAGAGCCTTATGAATATTAATTTTTTTGATTTACACGTAGATGTATCTATAAGAATTTTGATCACTGGTGCAAGAGGCAGTAGTAGTATCTTGATTTGAGTTTAATACAGCTGGGGCCCAACTGTTTCCTCACGAAAGTACCAATATTTGGATGTTAAACCCCCCTTGACAATGCCACGACACAAAACTTGTACTTGTGGATGTCTTTCAGTTTCAAGAAGAAAAAAGAAGGAAAATTCGACGATCCGATCTACGGGTTTTATTGATTAAATAAATCTTAAATTTAATTCGTGCATTTTTTTTGTTTGTCTTCTTTCAAAACTTAATATTTCTCAATCAGAATCCAACAATAACCTATTATATTAACCTCGTTATTCGATAACCCACTAAACCGGATATTCCACAGAAAAATGAGCGAAGATTTAGACTTGCTTCAAATCAACATTGAGGGATGTTTCGACAACTTATTTCGACGATGTCTTGAATATGCGCAATTATTACGCAATACTTCTCCAAAAGAAACCGAACTCTTCACTATATCAAGTATAAATAATAAACTAACGTTAACAGATTACAAACAGAAAAAACTATCATCAACCTATGCCCTGTTACCCACTACTATCCCATATAGTAGCGATATGATCGATTTTATTTGCCGTTGCAATTTCGCCATATTTACATACTTCCCCCGTTAATTCATCAATGTTTGGAGCTTTATTGTTTTTTAATTTTTTTATCATGTAATGGACTTTTTCGTACATCGGTCATTCTATGTTGAATTCGACGGTGTGAATTTCATCTAAATCAATTCAAATAAAAAAGTCGTTCGATTATAGCGTTAGAATTCGCATTTCAATTCATTTATTTTTCTTCAAGCCGACTTAGTTAGCATTGCACTGAGTTTGGCAATCTCGATTCGTAAGATTGCCGTTATGTGTAATATAAATATGTGAGTTTCACGTAAGTATTTTTAAATTTTATATTAATTGTTTGATATTTATTAATATTGATATAAATATTTGACAGAAATTTCCTGTTAAATAAATAATTACCATTTTAATATGTACATAGAACGTATGGAATTGATGAATGAATTTTTTCTTTATCTTATATATATTATACATTTATTCAGATCGATGGATTGTTAACTCTGAGTCGCAATCTTAGTGCGTCAGCAGCGAAAAGTTCAGAATTATATACGACGTTAAACACACAACTTTGTTTCAATATTTCAAATTCAAATAATCTCGTTAAAATAACATCCATATTGTATACTTGTTTAAATCTCTAAGAACGTAACGAAAAGACTTTATATTGCGCATCGTTATTGAATCCACCAAAAATACTTTCAGCGTAAAATATAATCTTTGCGCAGAAGAAATAAAAAATACAGAAGAAACAGAAACACCTCACATACGTAGTACGATGGACGGACAGGTGGACAGATGAATGGACGGACAAGTGAACAGATAGATAGACTGACGGAAGGATTGACGGACGCAAAATTCGATGGACGTACGAACAAATGCACACATGCACGAACTGATGCATTCTCAGACAGACATACACGCATTACTGCCAATAAAAATTATGTATATAAACGTTTTTTTAATGTTTTTTAAATTATGTATATAAAATCTTTTATCACTTCATGTTTCCTATTTTCAAAATATTCGTAGTTTCATAGACTCACTATTGCTGAGTGTCTTGATTGTGTTATAGATTTATCAATTTTAATAACAGTCTTTTTGTTGTAATTTATGATTGGTAGCATTATCAAATCTTCGTGTATGACAATGTTTAAAGTATCTGTGTTTTTTAACTACTTTTCTTCTGGAATTATATTGTGTTATTTATATTTGATCAAGTAATGTTCTGGATGCTACATTCCAAATTGATGCAGTACATGTTATTATTATCACTCTAGTTCTGGCTGTGTATAATATTTTTCAAGTTTTGTTCAGCGTGATGATATGCAAAATTATGAGGTCAATAAACCAACAGTTTTCCTTCGATACAAATATTGTATATTCTGTGGAAAATATTAGAAAATCGAAGGATTCTTGAAAGCTAGATAACTAGCAATATGTAAGCAACAATATTTTGTGCACAATTAATATGTGGCATACCACAGTGGAATAACTAATCTATACAAAAATTTATTTATTTCAGCACAACTGGAATGATAAATGTCAGCGAGAGACCGCATTACTGTAAGCAAGTTCAATCAAATATTGTTTCTGTGTATTTATTTTAATGATTATAGTTTTTTAATAAAAGATCACTAAAAAATTACAGGCTTTTAATTTTTATACCACAAACTGCACAGTGGCTAAATTCTCAGCTATTATCTACCTAACTTGATTTCCAATTCTAAGTTTCCAATTGAAACTTAGAATTGAAGAGAAATTATTCTTAAATATTATATATTACATGAATCATGCACTCATGTTTTTTTTTAATTATATACAGGTTAAATAGTATTACAGCAGCTACAGAACAAGTCTAATACACGAGATTGGGAACAGTCTAATGAAAATCTGCAAACATTCGATTATCTACTGAACTTAACTAATTCTGTACGACAAATCCATATGATGAATTATTTTCTGGATATATTCAAATTCTGTTCTACCTAAGTTTATACAATTACTAAACTTCTATTCTGATCTGTATAATAATACACTTTGTTAAATTATAGCCCCATTTTCAAGGTACTATTCGGAAGTTTCATTGAACCGAGCTGAATGGAACTTATTATAACACATTTTCAATAAAAAATCAAGTAAATTTTATTTATACAAAGCATTTTAATTATAGTATCATGAAGGATGTTCCATCATGGCATCTGATTTTATAGGATAAATAAAATGCTGGTTCATCAAATTGCTGTAAAATATTAACTGCTTGTTAATAAAATATTGAAATACGTATCAGGTAGTCTAAAATTTTTTATTAACATGGCGCAGGATATGTCTGTCTAGTTAGTTACTTCAATTAATATGTTTCTCAATAACAAATATTTATAATTGGATGTTAATTCTTTTAACATGAACTTTTTTTATTAAAGTGTATTAAAATTAACAATGCCTACTACAACGAAGAGAATATACTTTTGATATAGTCATTATTTGTTATCTTTAGTAATTCGATTAAAAGTATTGCAATAGAATTTAATATTTCGGGCATTTTCTACGTCCTACATAAAACTTGATTGTATTACACTAGATTTACATTTAACAATTTTTTGCAGTTATATGGTCAACATTTGGAATTCTAATATTCATTTTATCAGCGGGAGTATTAATAATGAAACCATTAATAACTGAGACAGCAAATGAAATTTTCCATATGATAAACAAAACATAGTATAATGTACAAGTACATTATGTTTATATCGAATGTGCAACTATAACCATAAATATTCATATTCAACAGTACACAATTCCTAAGATTATTTCTAATATTCAGAAAATATTCTATTATAATATAAGAAATATTGTGTTTTAATATTACATTTAATAAGTATATATAAAATTAACGAATATCTAAGAATGAAAATAAATTTGAAATTCCGAACAATAATTTGTATTTCGTATAGTTACCTGAATATAAACAAATGGGAATGTCATGTTTAGCAGATATGTAGTCCTTCAGTAGAAACAATTCATATTTATATGTTAGTTTTTTATTAAAAAGTATATTTCTCAGGCTGTAAACAGTTTGAAAATCATGACCTCTGAATAATGTTGACAAGTTTTTAATACTTTTAATCTTTCGAATTCCCTCATCCTGAATTGCGAGTGTCCATTTAGGTCGAAGTAGGACGTATTTTTCGAAGATTGACAAAACTTAATGAATAATTTAAAAAGATAAATGGACCTAACACGAATAAATCTTTATTGGAGATAGAATATACAATAAATGAAATTAATCATAATTATACTTATTACGTATATTGGAAGACTTATAAACTTAAACTTGCATTCGCTCATCAGCTACATTCAGGCAATAAAGTTATATTTTGCAAGAACTGGAACGGATTTTTGGACTCACGCTCATGGTAAAGGAATTGTTATAATTGAATGGGGATGATATTTGGTTAACAGAATTCTTTTCGTGACGGCAGTTCGCTCAGTATACACTACAGGCTTAATAAGACTGTAATATTGAAAAGTAGGGTGATTTAGGATGAAATGAAAAATAACAATTCATGTTTCGCACTAAACTTTGATGAATAATGTTTCATTTAAACAATTTTAAAATAATACAAATATTGAATTAAGGAGTAAAGATATTGAATTAAGGAGTAAAGATAATGAAAAATAGAAAAAGGGAAATTAAAAAATTATAATCTGAACTAGAAGAAAAAGAATGTGATATTTGAGCCTTTTTCTATTTTAAGTGGTAGAAGTTCTCAGGGGGAAGTTTTAACTGGTACTTTATTACGAATTTTTATTCCACCTCATCTTCACATCACGAAAAATTTTGATTTTTCTTCTCTTTTTATCAAATAAGAGGAAACGCCCTACTTGAATCATACATTGATAAGTGCTTTTTAAATGATTTATTTTGTTAACTAATTATTAGCTTAGGGTTCCGTGTCGCTTAAAAAGTGAACGGATTTGCAAATTATTATTTGCAATTCCCACCCAACACATCGAACAAAAAAATGCAAATAAAAGTTCCAATTCGTGTATTGTACATTTAGAAATTTAATTATGAAGGTTAATAAGTATGTTTATTATTAATAAATTGTTTATCATTAAAATTACTTAACATTATTTATTTTATAGGTTCTGTAAGCATATACTACGTATTTCACATGTACATATTCACGTGATTCTTGATAACAGAAATTGAGTTGATGAAGTGAAAAGAAACTTAGATTACTAAAAGGAATAATTACTGTATTTTTCGTTAGAAAATCAAGTTCACATAGTTACAATAAAAAGATTTTAACCAAATATTGTAGTATATTATTGAACAATAAAGAAAAATATAATTAAATCCTGAAAAAACGTGTAGGTTATATTTATATACAAAAAAATTTATTTGTTATCATAATTGAGTGATTCTTTGAAAGCAGCGATTTCATATTATCTTAAACTAATACATGATCCATTTTTCACCAAACTAGTTTCCTGAATTGTTGTATCAGAAACATTGAAATTGTGTTTGTATTTACTTGACCTCACCTTGTCTTCTTGAGAAAATTATTTAGAAATAAATATAAACAATGTTTATACATAATAATTGTTATAAGTTGAAAATGTGCTTATAAAATAGTAAAAAACTCTTACTGCTTAACCACAGATTATACTAAATATGTTTTTGTTTTTTTTTTCATTCAACTTTGAAAATAAAATTCAACGTTTGAATTGTAGAGTTGTATTTAATATTTTAAAAGTAATAATTATATAATTGGCAACAGACTTATAATTATAATATTAATTTACCTTGTTTCTATTCAAATTTGAGTTGCTCTTCTTGACACCTGTAAAATTAAATTTATAATTAATAAATAAATATTAGAATGAAAGTGAAAATAATACAGTAAAGAGGAACTGAATAGACTGAATTTACAAATATTGTCGAATTTAAATTTAAAAATTAATGTGACTCGAACAAGTAACAAATAGAATAACACATTATTCAATAAAAACCAATATTTATTGGGCACACATATGCAATAAATAGTCACAGTTGTATTGTTTCTCTTAATATGCAACTTTAATACAGATAGTGTATAGGTATAGATTTTCAAAAAAAAAAAAAAAAAAAAAAATAAGAAGAAGAGCAACTATACATTACAATCAAGTGGAGAATATCACGATAAAGTCCGACATGGCATTTTTGCATTTATCGCTGTATGCATTATTCGTACGCATACCTTTAACATATAATGAGTTTTGATGAAATATAGTTAAATAATTGCAACTATTTTAATTTAAAAACGCTGATATATTGAGGGCGAAAATGAAGGCGTTACCGTTTCAACAATTGTAAACTTATATAATGTTAAGAAAATCAGAATGAATGGCAGATATTTGATCATCATGAAAGGCAGACCAGCGATAACACAATTTGTTCAATCTAACTGACACAATCTTAATGTGTGTAAGACATTTCAACAATTTTAATTGTAGTATTTTCATTATCGATAAAACTTGGGTTAAAAATAATGTATGTCGTGCACTTTTCAATTTAAAAAGTATATGGATTATTAATAAAACGTGTCTGACTTTTGAAATACTATTAAATGGTCAGAAAATATTTATGTTTTACTGACTTATTTGTGTATTCATCAAATAGATATAAAATATAAATTGAGCACGCAATTAATTATTTCTTCGTTTTATTATTTATTACTAATTACATATTAGAATGAAGTAAATTAAAAGACTGTATATCTTGTAATTGTTTGTAACGGTAGATGTTAATAATTCAATGTAAATTACTACTCTATATAATTAAAAGTAAAATGCAGTGTATTTTAATTCTATCATGTCATTTGTTTATGCGCGATGTATTGATATTAGTTCTTGCATTCTATTAGTAATATAAAGTATGAATTATGTTTGACGCATATTAAATTTCATTTGTATCCTTAATCGAACTGAAATTTATGTTTAACTTCATCTTTTATGTTATAAAATGATAAAATAAATTACTTTGTATAATCATGGAAATTTTACAATTACAAAATTTTAAATATAGTACACAAATATGTTCTGTTGTCAGAGTTAGTGTATATAAATCGGAATATAAATATTTGACAATATTGTATTCAATAATAGGTCAGTGGCCGACACAAAAGAAATATGTACACATATCTTTTGTGCTATTTCAAATGATTACGAGTTTTTCCCTATTTAAGGGTCAGGTAAGCGATTATACTGTTGATTACTAGATAATAAAGATCATCTAGTAACTATATAGATTTTAGTTCCACATCGAGGAATATTGCACACATGTATTTGCAAAAACTAATAATATTTTTGAAAATATACGATTGAGTGGCCAATAATAATGTTAATGTCAAAATATTTGTTTACAATATATTTTTTCTTTTGTTTAAAATTTTTATTCCAAATAATTCATTTTAAAATGAAATAAAATTAAAATAATTCTGATTATGATTATATAATCTTTCTCGCTATTCCACTTGCTAATTCAATTAGAATATGATTCATTTTACATTATATAATAGAATAAAAATATTCTATTATTGCTATCTATAAAATTTCTTGTACACATTTTATAAATGTTTACAATAATGTGTTTGAATAATTATTATAATTTTAAACAAGTATTCATTTAAGTACTTGAAAAAATGTCATGCAGATTACTTGTTTGTATTTGTAATTTTAGTGGAAAAATGTACGCTTAAAATGTTCACAATATTTTGCTCCCAAAATAAAATAAACACAGGAAATAAGCAGTACCTGTATACAAAAAAGAATAAACACCGGACGCACGTGATGAAATTAGTTGATCATTAAGATGCTCACACATCTTACAACATAAAGTTTCATTTTCTATAAACTACAAGAATTCATACTTACATTAATATTTTAACAATTCGAATAAAATTTGTCGAGTAAAATTCAATGATCAAATTAGGATTAATTTTGAGTTTACCTTAATAATTACAATTCAGAGACAAGAAAAAAAAATGAAACGACGATGTATCAAAAAGTGAAGCACAATAATTTTTGTCTATGCTGGTATTTTGTCTGGAATGTTCAAATTTCGCTAAGTTATAGTTCGAAGCTTTCACTATAGACGCAATGCTATTGTTATGTGAAGCTCGAATGAAAGAAATGTAAAATATGCAACAAAGATATTGCATGTTACTGTCTTCCTCATGTGTAGATCAACAAGATACAAGAGGATGTCAGGAAAATGATGGAATAGAGTTAATTAATATGTTACAATTAAAATATTTTAACAATTTAAAAGCTGTGATGCGTCGTACTGCTATGGTATATTTTATTGTTATTAGATATTTGTGTACCTTGGTTATTAGCAAACTATTTAGTTACAACATTATATTATTTCTGTTCCTTTACCACGATATATAATAACTTTCAAATATATTAAATAAAATATTGTATTTCAACATTGAAATTATCAAAGTTGAAATTAGTTTCTTCATTTAAATATATTTAAGGTTGCAAACACATTTGAAAATAATGTATTGTATATCAAATATATATAAAAATAATTAAAGATTTGTAATGCTTCTAACAGAATTTTAGTATAATTTTTGTTTATGCTTCATTTAATTTTTTCATTCTATAATTAATTAGATATAAAGATAAAACGTTATTAATTTTATAAATATTCAGTTCAAAAATTAACTCCAAATAAAAATCGATCCATCAGTTAAAACTAAATAAATTAATAATCCAAATAATTATAAAAAAAAATACATGAATTTTTGGGACTAGTGAAACCACATCCTACCCTGCTACGAGTCAAGCAAAGATTTTAACCAT
>JABFOX010002215.1:0-11710 GCA_022817665.1 Axea sp. ZL-2020 | reverse complement strand
ATCGTGCTCTTAATCTTAAAGACGTAATAGGTAAATTCAATGCTTGAAATTGAGTAATAAATTTGAATGATTTAGAATTATTACAATTTTAATCACTTAGTTCATATTTTTCTTTTGATAATAGCTCGTAATTTTGTTTTGTCTAGGATTATTGAGCTGTATTCATTATTAAAGAAAATAACATTTGTATAATATCTAATAAAAATCCTACAATTAAATTCTTAATGAATAAAAAACACTTTTATATCGTAGAGATATTCAACACAGTCAATCAAAACACATATTGTATTTAATTATCATTAATAATTATTGCATAAAGTTAACTATTTTATATATTTTTTAGAAATAAAATAAATATCAAATTCATTTAGTTTCTGATCTGTACGCACATTTTGGAAGTTATGCGAAAATTGATAAGTACGATTATAATCATATGGTATAATTACATGTACATTTTTTGATTTATAAAATAATTTGTAAAATACACAAGCAAATAATTCTGAATACAAATGTATAATTAGTAAAAAAAAATCATTATATTTAATCTATCATTTTTTATTTTCTGAATCTTTTCTTGGTATCTATATATATAGTAAGTGTATATAATGTAAAGTAAGTATATATAATTTGAATGAGATTTCTGGTTTAACTTAAAGTATGTTAAAGTATTTCAAAACATTTTGCTGAGTGATGAAAAACGTCGATCACATAATCGAAATGAAGTGACATTGTAACATAATGTGCGCAAAGCAATTATCGTGTTAAACTTGAAAACGCTAAGTATCTACAGAACATGATTTACGGTGTACACCCGTGGCTCATGAGCTTGACATTCGACCCTTTTAGATTTTGGGATTTTGCCATCGATTCAAGATCGACTAGCTTCAATGTTAAAACATATTTCCGCGGGATAGCAGATTCAGCCAGTTAGTCTTCGACGATACTTCGGATCGCACCTGTCGGACGTTTTCAATCAAATTGAAGTGATCAAACTTTGAATTTATCGGTGACCAATTCATCAAAACGTTTAATATTGTATTGACACTTCTATATTTCAAATTTATCAATTTCTCCGAAACGATTAAGCATATAATTTTTTGTAACAAATTAAAGGTTCACTTTATAATGTTGTTGTGGATTTCAATTGAAAGCATGTGTATCTCACTCTAACTTAAATTTGGATAATATTGAATTGCAAATTTTCAAGGCTGCTCAAATTTATCCAAGTCTGTAGAAATGTAGCATCATGTGCGCGAAAACAACCTTCGTTTTTGTATAAGCAGTTTGAAATGCTCGATAGAAACGTTCCAGGTGTCCGTTTCATTACGTATTTAGTGCTGGGCGAAGAGTGCTCAAACTAAAATCGCTAATAGATTTCAAGAATTTGTGAACCAGTGCTACATTGCACGCTGCTTCGTTGCAATGTACCATAGGGATTTTTATATTTACATCGCAACGTGAGGTAAAAACGTCATCAAATATTTGTTTAAACGAACAATTACTATTTTAAAAATTGAGAAATTAAATAATTTTTCAAGAATATGTTTTATTTTGCAAATATGAAACATTTATGACGTATTTAATTAGACTAAAAAAAATCTTTAGTTCAGCTTTTTTATAAATTTGTAAAGTTTTTAAGTTTATGTTTATGTTAAGTGTATGTAAAATTAATAAAATTATCATTTTAAAATTTTTGTCCGAAGTAACGGATTCTATTTTTTAACTTTTTCAAAAACTACTTCCTTAAAAATTGTATTGAATTAATTACGTAACTACTAACATATTACATAATCTGTACATGCTTATTTGTTATATTTTCAAATATATTATTTGGGTTAAATATTCAAGTTGTGTTTGCAATATTTGTAAATTTATACAGCTGATATTTTACACACAAAGATTGGCATTAATTTTCTAGAAAAAATTCTCAGTTTTATTTCCAAAGACAATTA
This sequence comes from Axea sp. ZL-2020, assembly GCA_022817665.1. Taxonomy (NCBI): domain Eukaryota; kingdom Metazoa; phylum Arthropoda; class Insecta; order Hymenoptera; family Scelionidae; genus Axea; species Axea sp. ZL-2020. The sequence goes on along the minus strand of JABFOX010002215.1, from coordinate 9,758 downwards.
AGTTGGGTTAATTAAAACTGGACGATAGGACGAAAGCCTAGACAAGCCTAGACCTAGATAGATAAATATCACAGGAGTTCATCGTCATTAATCTTTCGTCTAGCACGTACACGTGCGAAAACGTAGAGAAGTGCTAAAAATACGCTCAGATTTGGTATCATTGCAAGCTCACATTAATAACGCAGTATTAAACTGTATTCTTCTTAAATTACTATCTTAAAATGGCTTTTGAGAAAAAATTTGAGATTTCATTACTGACAATCATCAGCATCGAAATATTTTCTTAAACAAAGAAAACTGAGAAAAAAATATATGTCATATCCATCGTAAACAATATTCATCTTTTGGGAGCTACGCCAGTGTATATATTGTATCTGATAAATATAACCGTGGTTCCGAAATGACACTGTCTGGACGAAACAGATTTTAAATATACTTACATACTTTGCGCGTGTTTCCGGCACTCAACGAATTGCAGTGTAATTCTTTGACGGTCATTATTCTCTCACTATGCTTAAAGAAAGCACGGTTTCATTAAACTTTCTTTTTGAATCTATTAAATAAATTATGAAATATTTAATTTTAATTTTATATTTATAGAAAAAATAATATTGATATTTTTAGTTGAATTAAACAAAATTATATTTGTTATTAGCAACACCACATTACTTCAGTTACGATGATAATTTAATTAATTAAATAAAAGAGTAACTAATTAAATTGTGTAATAACTAAATAATAATTAATTAAATTTAATTGGATTTCATACGTGTAAAATAAATAGAACAGCTTTAGAAATAACTTTAATTTTCTTACAAGTGTATATTATCTAGTAAACATTTTAATGATTTAAAAGCAAAGATTTCTTACTTTACAAAATTTGTTTAAATAATTTATGATATTGCTAACAATTATGCTTGTTTTTGAATTTATGACGGTGTAAATCTTTTTTAACAAGATGCTATAATTATAGTAGACATTCTTTCAATATTAAACATTTTAGTATTGATTCATACGTACGTAAAAGTTTTCAATATTTACATATCAATATTTTTATTATTTTGAGAATAATAGTATAAATTGAAATTATGTTTGTATGAATATTTAAAATAAAATTAGCAATTCAAAATTCTTACAAAATAGGAACGGTATGTGCATTTAGAAACACTGCTAGATAAAACAATCAAATGCTTTCTGTAAATGAGTCAGTGACAAGGTTGTTTCTGTTATATCTGTCGTTTGTTACGCATTATAAATGAAATTATGTTTAATTAAATTTGTTCAATATTATTCAACAAAAATATCTTGAATTTGTAACTTTTAAAAAGCACTAATATTTAATTAACCAAGAGTTTTTATTAATAACATATAATCAATACTATTGTAGTTTGTTTTAAAAATGTTAGACATGTTTCTCTTACAAAGTAGGTTATCTTAATGCTATATTTCACTATTCCTTAATACGATGCACAACGTACAGATAATGTATTAGTACTTTAATTTAGAATACAGTATTATTTAATTTACTATTAAATTATTATTAATTAAATATTAATTAATAATATATAATAATATTTATAATATATAATAATACATTAATTTAATATTAATTTTAAATCTTTAACTTGTAATACATATTTATAATCAACAAAATTATTTTCTTAAAAAACAACTCCTTGTTTTCTTAATATAATCATATACGAATGAAAAATCAAATTGGTATTAGCAAAGTATTGAACTATTTGTGAATTAATGTAACTTAAATCAATACCACCACCCATAAAACAATTTACGATTGCGATAAAGATATGTTAATAAAAATATTGTAATTAGTAATAAAAGTTATTATGCAGGGATTACATATAAATTATTTATGAATCATATTTCGCTTGGAAAAATTTACTGTCTCCAACTGCGGGTAATAGTTGTCACGGATGCAGTCATATTATGCCATAGTTTTTGCCACGGTAGCCATAGATTATACCTTAGTGTTATATTATGATCGGAGTTTTTGGACAAAACCCACTAATTAGGCATATTATATCTCAAACTGTAGCAAACTATCTGCTTACAGATTTAGTTAGTTTGCCTATAGAGTTTGCTATAGTATGCAAGAATAAATTTGAAAAAAAGACTTGAATTTAATTTGACACTATAAAGTCTTTCTTTTTAGTTATACATTCATTTGCTTTTCATAATTTTACGTAACACGTTGAAAGATTGTGTTTATTTATTAATTGTCGACTGCTACTCAATATTACTTATCATTCTTTTCATTCTAGAGAGTGATAGTACTAAATATTTAATAGTTTATATTTTGTTAAAGATACACTCATTAATAAAACATCATTTCTACGAATAAACAGGGTGTATATAGAAATATAAAGGCTATTGAATGATTTTCATCTTAAACAATTTATCTCGTAAAAAGAATATCATACAATAGTTATAAAACAAGCAATTTAAAAATGAAAACTGGAAATAATTTGTTTTAGGAACAATTATTGAAAATTCTTTCTTATCAAACAAATAAGAAAATAAATATAAAATGAAACATCATTCAATGGTAAAATATTTACTGATTGTAATAGAAAATCATATCAGTGATCTGTTAAAAATATGAAATAATTATGTGAAGTTTCGAAAGAAATTATGTTCTATTGATTCAATTTTCTGAACTTGACTGATAATGAAAATAACAGAAGCTTATTTAAAATTTGTTATAACAAAAGAAGTGTTCAAAAATATGTAATTTGTAGATATTATAAATTCGGAACTATTTCTATTGACAAAAATAAGTGTTTTTAAGGCTTATGCAGCAATGTTAGTAAAACGTGTGTGAAAATATTCATATGTAGAATAATGAACACCTGAATTCTTGAATTCATTATCCATCGGAATATTCTAATCATTAAAATTGAAGTTCACATCAATAATTGAGCGTTTTCTCGAGAAATGCAGTACTCTACATTTTAAGATATTAATAGTCAAGTTATTTTTGTGAGATCAGTTACATAATTTATCCAAATCCACTTGCATAAGATTTGAATTTAGTTTATCCTCGATGGTACGAAAAATCTAAGTTTTGTTCGTATAAATTAAAAAATGATAGAAAGCAATAGTACTGAGAAGATCGTTAAGAAATATGTCAAATAATAATGCACCGTAAAGTAATCCTAGAGATTTTGAACAGCTTGCTGGAAATCTTATAGTAAAACAATTCTTGCACTCACTTTGACAATGTATTTTCGGTGCAATAAGTAAGATGAAAGTTAATCGAGCAATATACTCGATAACTTATATTTAAAAAGCTTACTAGTAGGTATAAAATTATTTATCTAATCGAAAGGCTTTAGAAAAACCCATATCATGTTGAATTTTATTGAGCTATCAAGGATAAAAAAAAATTCATTTACTTTTGAGAAAATCGTGCTATTTCTTCACTGAATATTTTTAAAGAAAGATGACAATTTTTGAGAAACGGTTTTTTAGAAAGTTTAAGTATAGCATTAATATTATATAGATAATTCTTTACAGCTATCATCGGTTTTTAAACTTGGTCTAACTGAAGTCTATTTTTGAGTATCTAGAAAAACACCAAAACATAATGATTTATTAAAAAGTTTGTGTAAAGGAATGACGTCAAATTCAGATCGTGAATTCATAAGAAAGGTGTTTGAAGTAACATCTAATCTTGGATCGGAATTAGGATGTTATGAATATATTAGTAAAATGGTGAATAATAGATTCATCATTACACGTAACAGATGGCATAACAACAGATTTGAAATGATTAGAGTACAATATTATTATCAGAAGCTGTAATATGTTCGTTGAAAATCATATTTTTCGATAAATAGTAATGATACCGTAATAAATTAATATATTAAAAATTATTTAGGATTGTATGATATGGTATTTCAAGTACTGTAAGTAATGTTTAAAGGACGTCTTAATGTATAAATTCTAATATTGTTTCAAACTGAGTTATAAAAGACACGAATAGATTGGTGCTAATCATTCATAAAATATGATAAAATTTAAAATTGTTAGATAAATATCATTTTTTGTGAATTTTTCGGTCACATAATTGTTATTTTTTTATTGTTTATATATATAATGTAAAACTTGAAAATTATACTATTTATGAATAAATATATACATATAATAAATACAAATAATGATTTAAGACACTTAGATCGAATTTAAAAATGTTGTAACCGAACATAGTTATCTATTTTTGTAAATAAGCCATGTTCTGTTAAAAATTAAGAAGTCATACACAGTTATGGTGAAGAATTCTTTAAATGAGTGATGTTTAATTCTAAAGTTATGTAAATACGGATATAGAGAAAGAAAAGTTAAATTATCTGTAGAATGTATGATATAATAAAGTATAATTATTATAACATATATAAATTAGTGATTTAATAATAATGTTTATATAAAATCATTAATTAAATAGTTTTTGGGGCATTGCATTAATATAAATGTAAAAATTGTTGAATTAAGTAAATATATCGCTATTGTTGACTGTACAAGTTTCAGGATTCGTCATGTTTTCATTTATTTACTTTGCATAATATATAAGTCTGGTAAATGTACTTCGTAATAAAACAGTTTTATTTGTAAATTATTTAATTTTTTTACAATTGACAACATAAAAAAATCAAAAAATAAATTTTAAATTATTTGAATTAAACATATTTTCGTGCAGTCGATTACCTTGTATTTAGAAATTAGATTGTATTTTAATATTTTAAATTTTATTTTTATTATCAAACATCACAAACGTGATGAGGTATTAGTGTGATAATTTTACACAAAATTATATGAAATAGTATAATAATATTAAGAAAGTGTTGAGGAAATGATATGCTAATATTTGAAAAAGATTAGACCGAAATATACGAAAATCTGAGTGTACATATTCAAAAATAATAAATGTAAAAGATTTAAAAGAAATCAATATTAAAAGTACAAAATCATGAGAAATGTTTAATCAAATTTGTGCAAAAATGTTATGTAAATACTTTAGACTGATAAAAGACAAAAAATTATTATAAGTTGTATTCTATGGCAGAATTATTATAAGAATATTTCACAAAACGATTGAATTAATGCATTTTATCTAATCTTAAATTATATTTTTTGATTTTTCTTAGGAGTTAATAGACATGTACCTATGGTGATAAATTTGCAAATCCAATTTTATATATTTAAAGTTATTTGTATTAATTTAAAAAAACAATAATGTATAGTTTCAGTTTTATAATTCAGTGATGGAAATTAATGGACATTTTATTTCTATTAATTTTTTCTTTATTCATACTTTAAAAAGTTAAGCTAAAACCATGAAAACAATGTTACACAGATAATATATTTGTTAATTTTTTAATTATATTGATCAATATTAGTTTGGGGAAAAGTTTTTTAGTTAGATGGCTGTACATCTAGTACATTTAGTAGATGATATACATCTCGTAAAATATGAATAAAAAAATTTAGATTTGTATTCAGTGGAAAATTAGCATTCCGTATTATATAAAATTCTTATCTAATAATCTAATTTTTTGACTGGCCGATTCAATTCTGAGTTATAGGCTATAAAAGATGAAGGTCAATAAGGAGAAAATTCGGCATATTTTACAATTTTGCTTTGATAAAGGTGAAAATGCAAGCCAAGTAGCTGAAACTGTGAATGGTGTTTGTGGTCCCAGTATCCCGGAATTCCATTCCGGTATTTAAGTTGTTAAAAATGCACCTTGCACAGGTAGTCCCGTCGTCAAAAATGTTGATAAAACCGTAATTAAAAAATGAGTGAAATTATAAACTATTTCTTGAGTTATAAAAATATAAGTAATTATTTTTAATAGAATTATTTCGTAGAATTTGTAGGGGGAGATTAGATGTCGAAACCATTCATTGTAAAAAATTCTACTGAATTTCACTTCGCTTCAAAAGAGGTTCAAAAGTTGTTTCGAAGTTGTACAAATTGTTATCAACTGGTAATTCACTTTGGATTGGATAATTATCACCATTGGATTGGTAATTTCCTCATTTCTAACTTATCATAACACATTTGATGAAAAGAATCGCAAGACTAACCTATAGATAACGTCAAAAATAAAACATCTATTATTTGTCGATGATGCTGAATGTTCGGAATATCCAAATGAAATGACAACACCAGGAAATAACAAAAAATCTTCAATATTATATTGCGTAATTGTAAAGTGAAATTACAGGGTATAACTTACATCCCAAGGATATCGAAAGGCACTATACAGTATTTTGTAGAAACATTTTGGCACAAAAAAATATTCTCTAAATGTGCGTGAGTGCATTTGCTCTCAGTGGAACAAAAATAACGTGCTGATGATTCAGTGGATTTGTTGAGCCTGCTGAGATTAAATAAATAAGATTTTTTGAATCGCATATGACAATGGATGAAACATGGATTCACCATTACATTTCAGAATTGCATCCATAGTTAATTGATACAAAAAATGAAATCCATTCAACGTAGTCAAAGACGCAACAATTGGTCGTATGTTTTTTGGAATATTCATGAAATTTTAAAATGAAAAATTAAAAAAAAATTCATAAAATATTCATTGATTATCCCAAAAATGAGAAAAATTATCAATAGTGAATATTACACAACATTATTGGACATATTAATGGATAAAGTCTCATATGAGAAAGAAGAAAGTGCTCTTATATTAAGAAAGTGAACCGTGTTGTATGTTAATGGTAATGATGGTAAAACTGCACGAATTCGGCTTTCAGTTGCTTCCCTCAGCAACGTCAATTGTCCTCAAACACGGATACTTATAGATCCACTCTGGTACATTTATAAGTCCTGTATTGTATACAAAATGTGTAAACAACTCTCTTTAAAAATTTTAAGTTTTAGTTTTAGACAATTTTTTTGTAAAATGCATATTTTTATGCATATTTCATCTCGCATTTCATTTAATGGAGTAGCATCAAGTGACCGGAAAAGTGAATTCCTATTCTATTTAATGTATAAACAACTTGGATGTTTAGATTTGTCATATTCTTGACTTATTGTCTCGTCCAAACAATTTCTGGGTAGATCGACTTCTTTATGTTCAGGTCGGCAATAAACAGGTAAAATATATCAAATCGATAAATAAACGCATTTTTACTGAAGGATTAATTGTACGTTGTAAAAAGGGGTTAGATCGTGTCGATTACACTTCTTTGAAATTCAAACCCAAAAGAAAAACTTATCATCGTTACTATACCGAGCAACATTGAATTAATTTAAGTGGCAGTAAATACTAGTTAAAATCACTAGCGTACCATTTCGTAATAAAATAAGTTCAGCTTGATGCAAATAATATGCGCAGTTATTTTGAAATATAATGTTTGTACAGAAACACTGTTTTTGTATAACAAAGATTAACGTATGTGGTATTGATAGTTTTTATTTCACTGTGTCACATAATAATTACGTGGAATGAATAACATAATCTCATTCCATTGTAACCAGCACATCGAAGAATACAACAAACTCAATACTCTTATAAAATTGATTGTTTATACAATGTTGAATAAATTTGACGTAACTTTATAATAAATAACTTTAGCTGATTGTATTGAAGTATAGCTATCTATTCAATGTTTTCCTTGTATTAATTCAGAATATGGTATGTGGGAGAGTTTCGCGAAAATGTATACGACCACAGCTCTTGAATAATTATTCAAGGTATTGGATTAACAGGAGCTCTAACCGTGGGGTAAAGAGCATTGATTTCAGGCTAACATGATTCAGGTCTAATGTTCATACGAACATTTTACCACATTGACCAACACGAGCAAGTAATTGAAGTATCGGGTATGATAGAAGCTAAGAAATGAGGATTTATAGTTTATTCAGAGTGATCAATGCTACCAATAGTTAGGTATACCAGAAAGGAGTAGGAACTTTCTAGTTCAAGAGTTACATAAGGTTAGACCTGTTTGGTACCATGCGCGGTAAGGTTGTAAAGGAGGAACTTCTTGGTTTATAATTTAATCCTAGCCGAATAAGTTGGCTATTATAATAAATATCTTCTATTGATTGCATTACAACAACATAACCGATTCAGTGTTGGCCTTATAATTCACGACATTAAAATTACAAAAAGTTACACGTCAAGTAAAAAGTATCACGTACATGAGCTCCATATGCAATAGATACATTTCCGTATGTCTCTGTATGAAATCCGTACATTTCATACAATTCATGCTCCATATACAAAATGTATAAATTATTTATATATGATCTACTTATAGTTTATATATTATCCATATATGGATTATTTATAGTCCTATATATTACATACAAACGTACATATCAGTTTTATCTTCTTATCATATCGGCTTATACTTACTTTATATATGATCTCCCACATGTATATGATCCATATAATTTATTTGTAATTTCCAAATATAATAATGTTATCATAACAATTATGCAATTATTAAATTGTTATATTGATAGTAGTAATGATCAAATATATAGCAACGTTTCATCTGGATTATATGCCAACCGTTGGTGAAATGTTCTTGATACTGTGTTAGACTCTGTGATACTATGATCGACTCAATTGTTGTTCATGAGGTGTGTCTTTTCAATAATGGCATCGAAAAGTCGTCGCTGACATTATCAATGGCGATGCAATCAATTGATGAAGGAACACGATTTTTTCACCGAAATTAGCCAACAAATCGGCGCAATATCAATATTGATAAATACATCGATAGTAGCGTCAGACTTGGCAATTGAGTCAATGTGATGTCAAACCAACTGTTACACAGGTAACATTTACACGGGATATTGACAGTAGCGTCGGTACGAAAGTCGGCACTGATGTTAGTCATCTGACGTTGGAATACAATTTTGCTAAGAAATTGGCAAGAAAGTTGGCTTAATCATGGTTCCTAGACTGGCAGTCAACTTTATATTTTAAAGTCGGTATCAAGGTTGTATTGTCTATTTAAATTAAATAGATACTTTCTGCATGGCTGTATATATATAATTCCTTTATTGGATGTATGTATCTTTTTCTATTACTGATTATCGGTATATTGCAGTTATCTCATTGCATAATATAAATATTTAATTTGTACTGTTAAATATATATTATATATACGTTATTTTTGAGTTGTACAATTGTAGTACAAATCAGAAACTTATTTTTATTTTATAACTCAGTATTACACCATTTTTTATTGCAACCTAACATAGTTATTCAACAGTGATTTTAATGTTTCTGATAACTCAACGTATAGGGATTATAAATCATTGATCTTTAAGCACAAGAATAATGCTCTTAACCTAATTTTTTAACCTACACTTTGAACACTTTCAATATCTAAATGTGTTATAGCGTTTCAGATTGCTGTTCTTTTTGTCTAGATATTCCAAGTTTATGGTGTTTTGAAATAAAAAATTATTCAAAAGTAATAAGTAATTTCATTACTGCTTGTTTTTGTATTTTTGATGTATTTTATATTATTAATTTTTTTAAGATTATTATTCCCAACAATTGTATAATACACAAATAAAATACTTCACTAACTTTAATAATAATTAAAAAAAATTGTTATGTAAGTTTTAACTAATATTTAAATCGTCATCATATTTAAAAATTAATATCAATATATTTTATTTATTAAATATGGAAATACAAATAAATTATTAGAAATAATGTAACTTATTAATTTAATAAATGAGAGACACT
>JABFOX010002214.1:0-11709 GCA_022817665.1 Axea sp. ZL-2020 | reverse complement strand
GTAAAAACCCAGAAATGTTGTGAAGACATAAGGTGCACATAGTGCAAAAAATTAAAAATAAGACGCCAACTACGTTGTTTTCTTGCTGTTTAATCTGCACAGATGAAGATAACTGAATACCTTCACTTCCATGGTAAGGGGGCTGGCGAAGCTTGTCAAGTAAGTTTTTTCGTCTCTATTCCCAATAAAAGTTCGTTATTGGTTATGCAGGAACTGTCGTAAAAGGAAGTTTTCTTATGCGTGTGAAACTTTTTTTCCAACACAATGGATCTTCTGAAAAGTTTTCGAGTATATTATATTTTTAATTTGTAGAATAAGATTTTTTCCTTTTTGCATGTTTCACCTAAAAAGGACACATTTTAGACTTCTTTGTTGAAATAAAACAGAAACAAAAGTGCTGTTTATTGCAGCTTTTGGTTAATTTAATGCGAAAAAATTTAGAGAGAAATTTTACACACAATTGCAGACATTTTTCCTTAAGTTGACGCCATTGAGTGAACGGTTACCTTGATTAGAAGTCTAGCTTTAACTTTAAATGGACTACTCAACCGTGACAGACTTAGCTAAATTTCTTGGACAATCGGCATCTAACCCTTTTTTTGCTGCAGTAAAGTAAGCAAGGAATTGCATAGCAACACTGTAGATGATTGGAGAGATAAAATTATCAGTGTCTGGAAGTTGCATCACATCTGCGCAAACTCCCCTTAGGAATGGCGCTCCTTGCTTATCACTGAAGGCAATTACTTTGCCTTTTCTTGCAATAATCTCTTGTATATTAGATAGCGTTTTAAAGAATAAACTATCATAAGGGATAATTGCTATAACAAGCACAGTAGAATCTATTAAAGCAATAGAACCGTGCTTCATTTCTCCCGCTGCAATACCAATTGTGTTAATGTATGAAAGTTCTTTTATTTTTAATGCGCCTTCCATTGCAACTCCGTATGAACTTCCTCTGCCGATTAAAATAACGTTATTGTGTTCGAATATACTGCCCGATATATGTTGTATTTTCATTACATTCAAAACATGCTCAACATACTCGGGAATAGAATTGATAGCACTGCTTAGCTGTTTTATTCTCTCTCCACCCAGTATACCTTTTATTTTTCCAAGCTCCACGGCAAAGCATGCTAAAGTTGCAAGTTGCGCAGAAAAGGTTTTTGTTGAAGCAACACCAATTTCTTGCCCAGCAAGGGTATGTAACACAATATCTGAAATCTTTTCGATACTGCTGTTAAATGTGTTAGTTATACTAATGATTGTTTGCTTCTGTGATTTCGCATAACGCAGCGCTTCTATGGTATCTGCAGTTTCGCCAGATTGAGAGATGAATAACCCAATGCTGCCTTCTTCTAGCTTGACGTTGCTATACCTAAATTCTGATGAAATTTCTAGATATACTCGAACTTGAGCGACACTTTCCAGCCAATACTTTGCTATTAGCCCAGCAAAATAAGATGACCCGCATCCAACTATAGTAATGTAACTCAGCTCAGAAAACAGTTTTTTGTTGACCTCTTTATATTGCTTGTAAAATTGATTTATTGTTTTGTTTAATGCACGCGGTTGCTCAAAAATCTCTTTTAACATGAAGCTAGGATACCCATTTTTGCTAATTAGAAAATCACTTGGACTACTATTTTCTATACTACGTTTAACTTGTGTACCATTGTTGTATATACTAACTCCACTAGATTTTATCACTGCAATGTCATCATCTTCCAAATACGATATTCTTTCCACAAATGCGCTTAAAGCATTAGAGTCAGATGCAGCAAACACTGTGTTACAGTTATAGCCTATTGCTAAAGGCAAATTTCTCTTCGCAACAAATAAGGCATCTGGATATTCTGCAAATAATAAGACCAAGGCAAATGAGCCATGTAAGTTGTTTAAACACTTAAATAGAGAATCAACTGGCGACAATCCTTCATCAAGATATAAGGTTAGCATATTTGGTATGATCTCTGTGTCAGTATCAGTATGGAATAACATTCCCCTTTCTTCTAGACCCTTTTTTAGCAGATTGTAATTCTCAATTATGCCGTTATGAGCAACAACAACATTATTTGTATGAATGGGATGAGCATTTTTAAGGCCTGGAACCCCATGTGTAGCCCAGCGAGTATGCGCTATACCAACTGTACTGTGAGACATCTTGCTTTCATCAACAACTTCATACAATCTTTTAACTTTACCTTCTGATTTTTTGACTTCTATCTCGCCTTCGTTATTTATGATTGCTATACCTGAGGAATCATATCCCCTATATTCCAATTTTTGCAACCCAGTTAGTAAAGTTGGTATTACTGAATCACCGCTACTTACTACACCAAATATTCCGCACACAAATGGATCACCAAATGAACTTTCTTTTAAAGTTATGCAGCATTTTTGCCTTTATCATCTTTTCCCTTTTTACTTTCCTCTGGTGGTTGATTTCTATTCTTTTTATCACTCTTTTCGATTTTGCCTTTTTCAATTGGTTTAGCTGCCACTTTTTGAGTTTCTTTGTTTAAAACTTCAGATATAGCGGACTTTAGGACTTTCACCTCAACTTTTGGTGCTATTTCTATTATAAATTGTGCATTTGCCTCATCAACTTTATTAACTTCACCTATTATCCCGCCAGAAGTAATGACTGTATCACCACGCTTTATTTGATCTATTATCTTTCTATGTTCTTTTAGTTTTTTGTGTTGTGGACGAATAATGAGAAAATAAAATACCACAAATATTAAAATCAATGGAATAAAACTAGCAAAAGATGCGCCGATACTTGATGCATTGCTAGTTGCATCTGCTGCAAAAACTTCAGAAATGAGCATATTTAACCCTAATTGTTAATGATAAAAATAAACCTATTTAAGTATTAATTACAATACCATGCCATGTCAAGTCTGGTGAAAACGTTTCTAAATACCGGTTGCGGATTTTAGATTATGCTAAACCAGTATGGCGGGAGTGATGAGACTTGAACTCACGACCTCATGCGTGACAGGCATGCGCTCTAACCAACTGAGCTACACCCCCCCTAATTTCTTTTTAGCGTTTTCAGACTTCGACTTTAAAGCTAATAAACATGTTGCCCTTTGTCAATATTTTTTGTTTGCGCTTTACTGTCTTTTCTATTATTATGTGAATAATTTAATTTCACACATGGCTTGTACAAGTAGTCCCATTAGGGTTATGCCATGGAAGATAAACTATTTGGAGGAATAAATATGGCAAGTTTGCCTGAAGTCACTGTGCGTGATTTAGCCGAATCTGGTGTACATTTTGGTCACAAAATTAGTCGCTGGAACGCAAAAATGGCTCCATACATATACGGAGTGCATCAAGAAAATCGTATACATATAATTGACTTGCGAAAAACACTACCATTGTTACAGGTGGCCATGAAGGCTTTATATGACGTTGCATCTCAAGGTGGTCGCATTCTATTTGTTGGTACAAAGTTTCAAGCTTTTGATATTATTGCAAGTGAAGCGATTCGTTGTGGTCAATATTATGTGAATCATCGATGGCTTGGTGGTATGCTCACTAATTGGGGCACTGTTTCTTCTTCGATAAAAACCTTGATGCAATATGAGAAAATATTAAATGACGAGGATAGCATTTTAACAAAGAAAGAATTGGGGAACATTGAAAAGAAAAAGCAAAAGCTTGATAAGGCGCTTGGTGGTATTAGAGAAATGGGAGCAATTCCTGATATCTTATTCATCATTGATACTAATAAAGAGCATATTGCGGTTAAGGAGGCTAAAAAGTTAGGAATTCCAATAGTTGCAATACTTGATACTAATTCTGATCCAGATGATATTACTTATCTAATACCTGGAAATGATGACTCAAGAAAATCAATAGAGCTCTATTGTAAATTAGCTACCGACTCTATATTAGCTGGAATAGAGTCTAGTCTAGCAAGATCTGGAGTTAAGATTGATAAGATAAAAGGTGATGAGTTTATTCACGAAAAAGAAGATAGTATTGTGCAAACTAAAAGGAAACGTAGTAAAGTTTACAAAGAAGAAGAAAGGGAGGTAGTAACAAATGAAGATGAATCCAGATAATATAAGGGAATTACGTGATAGGACAGGGCTTGGCTTAAGTGACTGTAAAAAAGCATTAGAAGAATGTGATGGTGACATCAAGAAAGCCGTTGATAAGTTGCGTACAATAGGTCTTGCTAAAGCTGACAAAAAATCTGATAGAGTAGCTTCAGATGGGCTCATTGCTATATGTTTGACTGAAAATTATGGTGCATTGGTTGAACTCAATTGCGAAACCGATTTTGTTGCAAGGAATGAGAATTTTATAGAGTTAGTTTCAAATTTAGCATCAATTGCTCATCAAGAACGCTGTATCAGCGTTGATGAGTTAAAAAATGCCAAGTATGAAAGCATTGGCAAAGTGCAGGAAGCTATTATGAATGGTACGTCAGTTCTTGGTGAAAAGTTAGAGTTAAGCAAGCTTTGTTACCTAGAGACTAAGGATGGAGTTGTTGCTGGTTATGTACACGGTGATGTACGTGGTTTAGGTAAAACTGGCGCTTTAGTTGCATTGCAATCACCCGGTGGTAAGGCAAAGTTACAGGAAATTGGAAAACAAATAGCGATGCACATAGTTGCTATGAAGCCTGAAGCTTTGTCTATAGATGATTTAGATCAAATGAAGTTGAAAAATGAACGTTCTATAATTGAAGAGCAAGTAAGGAGCTTAAATAAACCTGAAGAAGTAGCAAAAAAAATAGTAGATGGACGAATGGCTAAGTACTATGAAGAAGTTGTTTTACTAGAACAAAAGTTCATAAAAGATGATAAAATGAAGGTTTCTGATTTTATAAAATCAAGCGAGGTGAGTGCTATTAAATTAGCTGATTACAAGTTACTTGTTTTGGGCAGTGCAAACTAAATGGCAAGAAATGTCTTCTTTAGCAGATAAAGTAAAATACTCTAGAGTGTTATTGAAGATCTCTGGTGAAGCTTTGATGGGGTCACAGTCTTTTGGCCATGATATGGGAATAATAAGCCAATTATGCAAAGATATAGCTGATGTTAACAGGCTTGGAGTTCAGGTATGTATTGTTGTTGGTGGTGGCAATATCTTTCGTGGCGCATCTGCGTCTTTAAGTGGCTGTGAAAGAGCAAGCAGTGATTATATTGGAATGCTTGCAACTATAATCAATGCTTTAATTTTACAAAACTTTTTAGAAAAAAATTTAGTAGCTTCTAGGGTATTATCTGCAATACCCATGGCCACTGTATGTGAACCTTACATAAGAAGGAAAGCTATTCGTCATTTAGAAAAAGGTAGAGTGGTAATTTTTGCAGCAGGCACAGGCAACCCATTTTTTACTACAGATACAGCTGCAACCTTACGTGCTGTTGAAATGAATTGTGATGTTATTCTAAAGGGTACACAAGTAAATGGTGTATACTCCGCTGATCCAAAAAAAAATGAGGATGCTGTAATGTATGATAGGCTTTCTTACACGGATTTATTGACTCGTGATTTAAAAGTTATGGA
This sequence comes from Axea sp. ZL-2020, assembly GCA_022817665.1. NCBI lineage: Eukaryota > Metazoa > Arthropoda > Insecta > Hymenoptera > Scelionidae > Axea > Axea sp. ZL-2020. The sequence continues at coordinate 6,177 of JABFOX010002214.1, read as the reverse complement.
TGCATCAGCAATTTCACTTGCTCGTGAAAATTCCATTCCAATTATAGTTTTTTCTTTGAAGGGAGAAAAAATAGTCAATATTATTAAGAGTCAAGGTACTTATACTATAGTTTCAGATTGTAAACAGTAGGTAATTTATGTTAAATGAAATAAAAGCTAAAACAAAAGAAAGAATGCTAAAAACTATTCAGTCCTTTCATGATGATATTAAAGGCGTACGCACTGGTAGAGCTAGCGCATCGTTGCTTGATGGTATAGTTGTAAATATCTATGGTGGACATCAAAAGTTAAATCAGGTTGCAGGCGTTTCAGTTATAGATAACAAAACCCTATCAATTAAAGTTTGGGATATTAATGTTGTAGGTGAAGTGAAAAATGCTATATTAAATGCCAACTTGAATTTAAATCCTATTGTTGAGGGCAATACCATACGTATAGCTCTTCCGGACTTAACACAAGAAACCCGTGAAAAATTAGTAAAATTATTGCACCAGTTTTCTGAAAATGCGCGGATTGCCATCAGAAATATACGCAGAGATGTTATGGAAGAAATAGAGAAAATGAAAGGAAATAAGGAGATCTCAGAAGATGATTTTCATGGTGCTAAGAAGGAAATACAAAATATTACTGATGATAATATAAAAAAGATTGATGGTGAATTGTCCATCAAAGAAAAGGATATATTGCATCACTAAGGTAATATGAAAGAAACCTTCAGTAGTGAAAAAGAAAAAATTACATGCAAGGGTGCCATGGAGGTAATCGACACACAACTGTATGAACATTGCAATATTGCACAGTATTGTACAGTAAATGATGTCATTCCAGTGCCCTCTTTTTTGTCATCCCAGTGCGTGACACTGAGATCCATCTTATTTTCATCATGGACATTATATGCTCTAAGAATCTGTTATCCATTTCCCTCTTTCCTGTCATCCCAGTGCGTGAAACTGGGATCCAGCCATTTTGCGCAGTTCTACCGAAAGCGCTGTGCTTTAACAAAAGGTTAGTCACTTCCATGCTTATGCACAATCAAAATTCCTGGATCCCAGTGTCTGGGCACTGGGATGACACCTTTCAAGTGTCCCAAATCACAATGTTTGTACAGTTATATGTCAAGTACTGGAATGATATCGAGTAGTTTAGGTGAACTTTAAATGTTGAATCAAGAATCTTTACCGAAACATTTAGCAATTATTATGGATGGTAATGGTAGATGGGCGAACAATCAAGGAAAGGCAAAAATTGATGGTTATAAAAAGGGCAGTGAAGTTGCATACGATATTGCCAAGTATTGTACAGACCTAACCATACCCTACTTAACTTTGTATGCATTCTCTATGGAGAATTGGCTTAGACCTAAAAACGAAACTGACTGTCTATTTGATTTATTTTACTCTGTCTTAATTAATGAAGAGAAAATCAATTTCATTTGCAGCTGTAACATTAAGTTGAATTTTATTGGCAATTTAAGTCTATTACCCAGTAAAATATTGGATCAAATTAAAAAAGCAGAAGAAATGACGCGTAAGAACGATGGTTTATTACTCACTATTGCAGTTAGTTACGGAGCAAAACAAGAAATTACACAAGCTATAAGCAATATTATAAAAGAAAATATTGATTGTGTATCAGAAGACAAATTTGAAAAATTTCTATATACTAAAGATTTGCCAAAATTGGATTTATTAATTCGCACTGGTGGCGAAAAAAGATTAAGCAATTTTTTATTATGGCAAGCAGCTTATGCTGAATTGTATTTTTGTGATACTTTATGGCCTGATTTTTCTTGTCAAGATCTGAGCAAAGCATTAGAAGATTATACAAAAAGAGAGAAAAAATATGGTAGATAATAATTTTATAGTCAGAATATTGTCTTCAATAATAATATTATTTATATTTTCTTTTGCTACATATTTCAGTGATTTATCGTTTTACCTATTAATTTTTTCGATAGCAGTTTTATCTTCTTTTGAATGGTATAATCTAACCCAAGGAAACAAAATTTTATACGTTTTTGCATTATTATTAATTGCGCTACCAAGCGCCTCATTAATATATTTATATAATCTACCACAGGGAAAATATGCATTAGTATGGTTCGTCTTAACCATTTGGGGAATTGATGTTACTGCCTACCTGTTTGGCAAGAATTTTGGTGGAGCTAAAATTTGCCCAATTCTTAGCCCTGGAAAAACTTGGACAGGACTTCTTGGTGCAATCCTAGCTGGAATAGTGTGTACAATTTTCGGATCAATATTTTTTGGTCTATTTTCAATTCTTTATTCTCCAATCATTGGCCTTGCAATCGCTATTCTAGCGCAACTTGGCGATTTCACTGAGTCGCTTGTTAAAAGAGCTTACGGTGTTAAAGATAGTGGAAGTATGATACCTGGCCACGGAGGAGTGCTCGATCGTATGGATAGTTTCATTTTTACTGCCCCTCTTATTGCTATTTACATAAGCTAAGTCTGCAGAAGTGCCATTAGAGATCATCCCTAGTCAGCTCCCCAACCGCTTCTACAGTACAGTCATGGATAAACGTCTTTTCACAATAAGGGCAAGCTATTTCCTCTTCTTCTCCCATATCTAAATATATTAATGGATGGCCGGAACCCTCATCATTCTCATCACCATGACAAGAAACTTTTCTATTATTAACCCTCACTTTTGACATGCTATTTCTTTAGCTTATAACATTTTATATATTGAATATACCCATCCAGAAATAAAAAACAACAAGCACTATTCTCCATTTTTTATCCTATTCAGGTTAATCAATTCGTTTTGAACGCCTTTTGATACAAATTTGCTAACATCTTCTCCTAATCTTGCTATTTCCTTTACAAAACTTGATGAGATAAATTGAGTATCTTCAGAAGCAGGAAGAAATATGTTTTCGATTTCAGGAAGAAGTTTATAATTTACCCAACTCATTTGAAACTCATAATCAAAATCCGATACTGCTCTTAATCCTCTAATAATAACAGAAGCACTCTGCTCTTTGGCAAACTTCACTAGCAACCCATTAAAAGATATAACATCTGAATCAATTCCTAGCCCTTTGATTTCATTTTCAACCATGCTTGTGCGTAGCTTTGTATCAAAGGCAATATGCTTATTAACGTTTTCTGCAACTCCTATTATTAATTTATCGACTAGTTTACACGCTCTTTTGATTATGTCAATATGCCCAAAAGTTATAGGGTCAAATGTGCCAGGGTAGATTCCTATTCTGTTGTTAATGTTCATCCTTTATTTTTATATAAACTACTTTAAAAACTTTTGATAGACATAATAACATTTTTTATCTAAAAATGAGAGTATACAGTTGGCCTGATAGCTCAGTTGGTAGAGCAAAGGACTGAAAATCCTTGTGTCGCTGGTTCGATTCCTGCTCAGGCCACTTTCTCTTTCGTGGCAAATTTGCCTTTTTGTTATAAAATACTCTATATCGTAATATAAATATTAGGGAGACAAGTCATGGTATATAAATATTATAATAAAGTATTTAAGATATTATTAATTATAGTTCTATTATTAAGCAGCATTACTTATGCTGGTGCCAGTGAAGATTCGCATACGAACAATTTCAGTGAAGAATCATCATTCCAGCACGTGAACAGAAAAGAAGAATCAGTGTCGAGTACTAGGGTGGCAGAAAGGAAGAGAAGTAGTGACATAGTCGTTGGTTTATTGAAAAAGAAAGGAGCATTTGATCGTGAGGTATCTCAAATTTATGAGATATTCAATAATTTTGGAGTTACAACTGTACTCATTGACTATGAGAAAATAATTCAAGAATGGTTTGAAAAACAAGATAAAATATTGGCGAGAAAGCCAGAATTGGACCTAATAAAAATTGAAGTTGCACGATTCATTAAAGAGCAAAAGATAAATAGAATATTTATTCTAAATGATCTTCATCAGCCAAAAAGTCGCATTGCTGATTTTTACAACGATCTTGCTACTAAAGAAATTGTAAAAATAGTAGATGACAATCCTGCAATTCATTTGCTTGGCATATGTGGTGGGTTACAAGGCATTATGCGTGAAAAAGGAATTGAAGTAGCGGGTTATGAAAGACAGCAAAAGACCCATTTAATGTCAGCGCTTAATCCAAAGCAGGAAGATGTGCCTTTACAACAGATAAAGATCGTTCCAAATGGTCGTTTAGCAGGAGTAGTAGCCAAATTCCTAATACCTGATGAAAATGGTTGGTTTTCAACATATTTTCCAGATGCTCATTCAGGAGCAGTAAGTAATACACCAGAAAATAGAAGAAAATTGGAGTCACTTGGATATAAAGTTGCAGCATTTTCCAGTGATGGGGTAATAGAGGCTATTGAAGATAAGCATGGTAATATTCACTTTCAAAGTCATCCAGAAGCCCTTGTTGTAAAATCAGATAAAAATCTCTATTTAGAGAATCACAAGAAACGTCAAGTGTCTACACTAGTTGCTATAGCGATTATAAATGATTTTCTTTATCGTGCTTAATGCCTATAGCTTTAGGCTTACCGACGATTTGAAAAACGACAAATTCGTCATGTATCCGTTCAGGCAATGGCGTCAACTTAAGGGATGTTAAGGAGTAAAATACTACAAGAAACAGCACTTTTGTTTCTATTTTATTTCAACAAAAAAGTTTAAAATGTGTCCTTTTTAGAGGATGCATGCAGAAAGGAAAAAATCTTATCTTACAAATTAAAAATACAATATACTCGAAAACTTTTCAGAAACTCCACTGTATTGGAAAAAATAGTTTCACACGAACAAGCTTTTACGACAGTATTTTCTATAGTTAATTAAGAAAAGTTTAGGAATAGAATGTGAGCTTATGGATCCATTGACTTGTAAAGTTCCACCCTCAAAGCAAGCTTTTTCTAAAGCAAGATATAAGATTTGTCATACAGGTTTTAAAGAATTATTAGAGCTAAGCATCCAAACAGCCTATCAAGATGAGCCTGAGTATGGAACTTGGAGAGGCTATAGGCTTATTGCAGCAGATGGTTCTGGTATTCGATTACCGAGCTCTGAAGAAATTGTATCCGAGTTTGGCCGTTTTAAACCAAATGGAACAACAGGTATAATGCCACCATTAGCAATTTGTTTGTTGATTTCGCTGATTTGCAGTGCTCGCCTTGCGGCTTGGAATGTGGGTGAGCAAACGTTAGCAGAAGAACAATTACCTGAAGTCTTTACTCAAATGCGTTCATTAAATCAAATTATTTATCTACGACCGTGACTATCCTTCATTAAAATTCATTCAGCAGCATTATGAATTGAAAGTAGACTTTATTTTTCGCTTGCAAAAAAGAAATTATAGCAAGCTATGGAAACGAATTTCATCTGATGAATTAGATTTTGATTTTATACTAGAAAATAAAAAGCTAGAAAATAAAATGAAAGGACAAAAAGTCAGGGCTTACATTAGCCAATGGAGAAACAGAAGTGCTGATTACCTCACTTTTTGACCGAGAAAAATTTACTTTGGAAGATATCAGCAAAGCTTATGTATTAAGGTGGCACATAGAGGAGTGCTATAAACGACTCAAAATAGGTGCAGAATTAGAGAATTTTTCTGGAGTAAATTTAGAGACAAGAATTTTGGGCGAACTTAGTTATGTGCAATATATTGTCGCTTCATATGTGTGATGCACAAGGGCCTTGGAACCCAGATCAAATCGCTGAATATCGTTTAAATTTTTCAGTTTTATTTGGTGTAATGAGACAGAAACTCTATCAAGTGCTGGTAGGAAATTGTTCGCCAAAAGATTTTCAAGCTCTTTTTGATAGAGCAAGTATACGTGCTAAAGTTAAGATTCGACCAGGAAGATTGTATAGCCGCAATAAAGTAGATAAGCCTAAACGCCATCATGTCTTTAGGAGAGTTTGCTGATGGAGGCTCTTAAGTTGACGCCATTGTCCGTTCAGGATAGCGGCAAGACCATAGAGTAAATGTGAGCTTACAATAAATAGCGTCATAAAGGAACCAGTGTCAGCTACTTGGATGACAGGAGAATGACACCCTCCTGGTAGGCCCAAATTGCAATGTTCGTACAGTCGTGGATACTGCGTCGGTATGACTTGCATTTGCTATAACATCGTAGTTCCTCTAGCATGCCGGATGAAGCTTTTTTTGTGCACATTTGAATTTTCATCTGCATCCCTGTC
>JABFOX010002213.1:0-11711 GCA_022817665.1 Axea sp. ZL-2020 | reverse complement strand
AAATGTTCAAATTTCAAAAAGAAAAAAAAAAATAAAAAAAAAAAAAAATGACAAAATTAAAAAAAAAAAGACAAAAAAATATTTTATAAAAATTAAAACTTTACCAAATAAAAGAATTAAAAAAAAAAAAAAAAAAAAAAAAAAAAAAAAAAAACAAAAAAACAAAAAAAACATTATTTTCTGCCTAAAAATAATTAGTAAATATATCATTTGTATTGTTTTTGAAAAAAATACTTACATAACTTCTGAAAAATTTTCATCAAATATAAATATTCATTTAAACATCTGTTTTCCATGATTTATACAATATACTATTTTCTACTTTAACTATAATTTCATCTACGAATAAATAAATACATATTTTGATAAATTAATGTCTAAATAAAAATACTTCTCATTTTATATATGTAACATTAATTATTCAAATATTTTAAATTTAATTAATTTTAATATAAAACTAATAATTAAGTTTTATTTTGTATTAAAAGATAAATTCATTCTTAAAAACTGAAAAACTGCTCGAATATGTCTATCTGTTATAAAGTATCTTTATTTTCATTCATTTATGTCATAAAATGTCAGATATTTAATATCAATATTACTTGATAGTTACAAATTTCAAAACGTCTTCTAAGAAAAAAAATTATTAAACATTAAAACGTTATAAAATTGTTATAATTGTATTAAGTTTGACATGTACTAAGAATTATTTTAAAAATTATCAAATAATTAAATAGTACATTAAACTAGATAAACACAAAATTAAGTAGGTTTTAAAAATTCAATATATTCTTATTAATAATTTTTAGCACATATTAATCTTACATTTATACAACAAATGTACATTCTTAACACATCTTTATAAAGAATTCCATGATATTCTAGTACATTCTTTGATACATTCGAATTTTTAATATAATTTCTTTTTCAATATATGTAATAATTTTAATACTTCACATTATATTCATTTTCACTTCATAATTAATTAATGTATACGGTGTATTATTAATTATTTAATTTTATTATTTAGTTAAAAAATAATTGCATAATACGTATTGATTTTTATATAAATTTACATAGTTCACATCCCCTTAAAAATACAAATCAAAACAATATTTTATATTATAATTAGTATTAATTTTGTAAGCAATCTAATTGAAGGTTTTTATATTAAAGTCAATTCGTTATAATTGTTTTATATATTTGTTGTTTATTATATATATTTTATATGAAATAGTATAGGATTTCTTTTTACCACATAAATTTTTTCATCAAAATATAAATTATGATTACAGTGAACATCTACGTTTCAATTCCTTTATACTACACTTTTAATTAGCTAAATAGCATAAGTTTAACAAATTTAATTTATAATTTTAAATTATATATTAAAACATTATTGTAAAATAACTAAATTACTGCGAAAATCAATATACAAAACAAACCAAGAGATTAAAGTACATCGATACAACCATTTTTATTAAGATCAAAAGTTTAACTGAACCAATAAAATCTATTATGTATTTCCATAAAAAATTAGATTTCCTAAAATTAAAAAAAATATTGCATAAATGATAGATGCATATTACATGAATATATTTTTAACATATTTCTTATATAATATATTTTTATTCAGTTATAAAAACTTATGTAAATATTAATTAAATATAAAATCATTGTTTAATTTAATAAATAGTCATAAATTTACTGAAAAACTTTTATTTTTTATAATTTCTAAAATAGCACGTTACAACATATATAATGTGTATATAATATTTTCACACAATTGTGTTAAATACACACAATACCATGCGCGCATACACACATACTTACGTACAGATACAAACACACATGCATGAATGTGTATTATAAAAAGAGAAAAATGTAAAATACCTATCTGAAAGTTTTTCTCTAGTCTTTGAGTATATCTAGACATTTTAATTTGAATATATTTAAAACGAAAAATTGTCACTTATATACATCTCTCATGACGTTTCTTTTCATAGTACAAAGATGTCGCTTCAAGTCATAAGAATAAAGCTTTTTTGATTTTCAAACGAATACAAAGTTAACGATTCTTTGTAAACATAAAAATTCTCTATTCGAATCAAGCTTAATAATACATATTTAGGAATATATTGTTGCTTACATTTCCTTTTTTAATTGTTTTACACTCGCGTGTGTAAAATATATATAAAATTATTTTAAAAATACATACAAGTTTGAAATTCGTATATTTATATAGTTACTAAGTACTTACTTACAATTTTGAATTTATTCCTAAATTACAATATAAGTGTTGTACCAATTACTCTTACTTTATATAGGATTCAAATTATTGTGTTGACCGACATCCGCTTAAACTAGACAGGAAATTTAATCTGATTATTCGTCGCATTTGCAGAAACTAAACTTGTAATTCGTGATACATAATTTATTACTGCAGAAAACTATTTCAAATCATTAGAAACATTCGCAAATTGCTGTAACCAAATGAACATTTTCAAATTTAGGAGTTATGACATCGAACACTCGAGTCTAAAAGTTCATGAAAGCATCGAAAACCGGAAAATCAACATGAAAATGACGTCTTCTATCAGTTGCTCATGTCGCATAACGTTTAGTCCAAAGGCGCGCTATGCGATCGTGTTCATCTCTGTTCTGCAAATATTGTGTTGCTATACTTCCTACTAAGGGATCAGCTGAAAATAAAAAGAAATTTATATATTAAACAAATCAACGTAGTTAAAAATGATTTTTAATATGATAATAAAATATAAATTATAAAACTGCTATAAAATTTAACGTGAAATATCTTATGTACTAATTATTTTAATACATATTACAATTTATATATAAAATTCATGTATTAATTTATATATTTGTTTATAATTTCAAATTTTCTCTTTTAATTTTATTATATATATTAGCACAATTTTATTCTATATTATTTATATGTATATTTTCAAATATAAAGTAATATTTTGTGAAATATTTATATAATAAATTAACTTATATAAGTATAATACAATTTATTATTCTGAAGGAACAAAATATTTTTGTTTTGTAATGATAAAGTTTAAATTTATGTTACAAAACTATTTGTCCTATTCAATATCCTATTTTTGATTACATAAGATAGCAAGAAATATACTGTAATAAATTCATAAAAATGTTTTTTTCTGTATTAATTTTTTACTGTAATAAAATTATGAAAATTCAATTGATCAAATTCATTGATCGAATTAATAAAAAAAATTGTACAATTCAGAACATTATTTACACTTAATCCAAGTTTGTAAATTTTATGGGTAATAAATTTCAGATTGCTACAAAAAAACTCCTTTTTGTAATATATATATATATATATATATATATATTACAAAAAAATGCTATACTATGTTGTAATGAATTCTTTTTTTAGATAAGAAAATATACTTTTAAAGATTTTATCGTAATTATCTCAAAAGAAAGTAAATTATTGAATTTATTATTACAGTTTCAAAAATGAAATTAAATTTAATTAAAAAACATACCCGTATCTAAAAGCTTTATAAATTAAAAAAAATCTGATTCTTAAAAATCAAGTGATCTGATATCTCTTTAATCAAATGTTAATGATAATAATAATATAAAATAGCATTTAATCGATGTAATACGTTTTTGTTTCCAAGCAAGTACAGTTAGCAATAAAAATATTGTGTTATCTAAAAACGAAATAGATTGGAAACATTTCAGAAACCATCTGTACGATAAACATCTTTTTTGTATTTCGTCTTGAATTACTGTGTACTAGTACTATTAATTTGAACTAATCTTCATTTACTCTCGGATAAGGCGAATCGAAATGTTTAGAGTTCGAAAAAACAATTCACCGTCCCAATTCTTATTTCAAAGATGAAATGAAGTTACAGGAACTGAACTTTGTGTTTTAAACACAATTACTTCTTTAGGATATTTACTCCAAATAACATTGTGCAAATCTTTTATAACTGATTGGGACTAGAAAAATACAAAAATAGGACGTGTTGATTGTTCAAACTTGGAATTAAATTATTAGTTTTAAATCACAAAAGATAGATCGAATTATATTTCATTTAATTATTGTTAAAATATTGATTGTATAATATAATAAATTTATTCATTCAACCTGCACTGGAGTTAAGAAAAGCAAAAATAATAAAAGTTAGATCCGTAAAATAATTTGACATATGATTTAGATAAAATCTAAATCACAACTTTACAATCAAGCCGGTCATTGTCTGATTTTCTTATTTCAATTTCATATATTCATAACCAGTAGCTGTCTTTGACTCCAAAAGCCCTCTTCCGGGTACTGTTTTGGTCCAGCTGTTAATACGAGGTATACTTAATGCTAATATAGCATTGCGAATGATAGAAAATGAACTGATAATGCGATTTAATATTCATATATTATATAATAAATTTTATTACAATATTGATATTCCTTCTTTGTTAACAAAAATACTTTAATGATTAATTGTTCAATGTTAATATTTTTTCATATTAACTATTTATTGTATCGTTTAACTGAAATAATAATTTATTTATATAAAGATGAAGCTGGGAAGAGAGCAGTTTAATCACATGGACTACTTAGTTAAATTATACAAAGATAGTGGTAGTATTTTAAAATTGAATCTATCTCAAAGTATTATTAAATCATGTCATTTCAAATGAAAAAAATAAACGAACAAAGGAACAAACAAAAATATTCATGTATAGCAATACAAATATCTTACTGATATATTATGGCTTTGTTCAATTTTCAGCAAAACTATTGGTTTTAAATTTTACAACAGTTCAGTGATGGCAATAGGACAACTGATGTTAATGAATAACTGAATAACATTTCAGACGTGTTAAATATTAACGACATGCCCGAGGCCTCGTTGTAGGAAATGCACATTTCAATGTAAGGTTATATGACAAAATAAAGTACTCGTGTTCTTAACAAGACGTTTTAATGTATGGCATTGATAAAGTATTAACTGTTAAGTTAAAACAGAATGTACTTAAGGTTCAGAAAAATGTTATACGTTTCGCAAAATTCAATAAATAGAGTTAATTTGAATGATATTATGACATTCAAAATGTAAGTGTAAAAACTTCAGAAGGTTTAGCTCGTCATTTTTTATGTATGCTATATATATGTGTGTACTTTACAAAGAACAAACTTGATAGACTTTTTAAATTACAAGGTGCATAGAAATATCTTACATGTGACCAAACTTTTTCAGTTTTCTTTAGTATCCCGTTAATATTATTACGAAAGAATTTCAGTTTCAGCTACTTATTAACAATTGTGATAATTATTGTTATATTAATATTATAAATCCTTTGTATAATTAACTGTGAAATTGTTTATAAGATATCAGTAATTAATATGTTTATTATGAACTCGTATATTTATTTTTAAATCCTAATTCAATGGTAAAATAATGGTTTTCATCATAAACCTGCCATAACGAGAGTTAGGTTTTTATCTCTTTATCGTTTTGTACACAAATATATATTCTTTCCAGTAAAATTGTAAATAGATATTAAAAATAAAAGAAAAAAAATGTATATGAATTCCAAACCATATTTGGTATAAGTTTAATACATTTAAATTAATTAATAAAATTGTCTTACAATATTTCTGTAATTTAATAATAATGTTCACTTTTAATTCATATGTATATATATTAATACATAAATCCTCTTCATTTAAAAATTTAATAATTGTTTATATAAACTCAATTTCCGTAAGCCTTTAGTTATTAATACAATGTAAAGGATGATCAGTTTATTTGTTGATTTAATGATCAATATGTTTAATTGCCCATAATTGAACATTATTTTATTTAAAAAGAAAATATTTTTTAATTAGTACATTTTGTTAGCTTTATTAAAGTAAACTTAATTAATTAATTTTTAATTAGTCTTATTATATTTTTACATTTTGACCAATATGTGATTTTAATATGAGAGCTGGCGTAATCTTCAATCAATTAGATTTGGGGACGGCATTTCCTCCCCAGTATTAAGTCTCAGTTTAAGTCTATCATACAACAAAATATCAACATATAGAATACATTTGTTAATTAATATTTCTTTGTAATCATCGTTTTTATACTACATTTCATAAAAATGTTTTTATATTTTTATTTTATTTAAATTAAGTTTGTATACCTTTTATAATTATTAAATATTATTGTTATATTAGTCAATTTAATATATTTAAACCATTAATTTAACATTAAAATGATATTTGTTAACAATTGTTAAACAAAGGTTGATAGAATAATTTGATTATTTAGTAGAACTACAAGTTAATGGTCAAAATTACCATTTTGGGTATTCTAACATTAAATAATTTATATTAACTGAAAATCGTGTAGTAATGGTTTAAATATTGTATTAAAATATATCATTAAAAATTATGAAAATTATGAAAAAAATGAACATTTTAAATTTATGAAGTAAATAAAAATTTAAGTATGTATGAAAATGAACTTAAAAAAATACAAACAAATTAGGTGTTAATTATATACATACCTGGATTACAATCCGTTAAAAGAGAACAAATTGAAAGTAAAACTTTTGAAATTGTTAGAGCTGGCGACCAATTATCTTTCAGGATATCTAAACATATAACTCCTTGACTATTTATGTTGCAATGGTATATACGCGTTCGAAATGTTACCTATAAAAAATATACGTGATAAAAATAATTATATATAAAATGAAATAAAATTAATATATAACAATAATAATAATAATAATAATAATAATAATAATAATAATAATAATAATAATAATAATAATAGTAATAGTAATAATAATATAATAATAATTTTTAATACTTGAATGTAAAAAATACATAAAATTATATATATACTTAAAAACATTTTGGAATATGGGCAACTTTAGCTTTTTAAATCATATTTTAAAAATTAGTTATAATTAATAATCACAAAATAATGTATAAATAAATTAAACTGTAAAAATGAAAAATCAAAGTTTTTTGTTTGTTTTATAACAGATAATGTAAAATTATAGTTATTTTAACGAAATTTATTAAATAATCGTAATGCATTTCTAATTTAAATTATTTTTAATCATTTGCAACAGAACTATTTATACTTGTATTATTATACAATATTCTATCATTATTAAAATACTATTAAACACAGTCATAATAAATTAATTAAAATTAATGTTCAAATTAAAATTTAATTGTATTAAATGGTATACTTTCATTAAAATAATAACAATTTATATTTACTTTGAAGGAATTATTTACTATGAATCTTATAAGGCCCAACTAACAATAAATATTTAAATATTAATTATATGCTCTGAATAAATCAAAAAAAAGTACACATTTTTAAATAACTGTTTTGAAATTTAAAATCAATTTTATATCAAACTTCACAAAACACGTTAAAAATTATTTAAGTTTAAATATTCTAAAACACGTTTAATTTAAAAGTTAACATTAATAAAATATGATATAAGTATATAAAATATAAATTTATTATTTATTACGAAAGTTTATAATATTTATTATAAAACAATAATATCTCTGCCATTACATTTCAAATATAGAAAATGCAATACATACGTTAACGATGAAATATCCTTAAGTTATCTACATTAACTTTCACATTATTGAAATAATAAAAATATGAAATACATAATAATTGTAATAAAATATATTCCAGTATTTGAACAAATCTTTATAATTAATATAATAATGAGTTATAAAAAATGCAAAATAAACACAACAAATTAAAAAACAACTAATCATTTCAGATTTAACAGACAAATATAATCGTTCATTAAGGAAAACTTGCCTAAAAATGTAATCATTTCTTTGCATATATGTATATATATATATATAATAATTTACATTGTTACAATAGCAATATTAACATTTTTATAATATTTTAATGTAAAATAATATATCAGTAAAATATGTTCCCAGTTTTGACTAACTTCTAAATGTTTAATTGTTATCTCTATATTTAAGGATAAAGTAATTTGTGATTAATAAATTCAACTATACATTATCTAATTTAATCAACTTCATTTTATTCATTTAATATCAATAGACTCAGACTGATACAATTTTAAAATATTAAAAAAGATTAAAAATTATAAAAATTTGAACCATCTAAATTAAAATATAAATGAAAGAAACTGTTTGATTTTAAATATTTTATAACTATATAAAGTTATTGATATGTTCTAATATACAGAAATAAAAATATGTTTTCATTGTAAATTTATATGTAATATAAAATGTACATTTTATAATTACTGATTGAGCTTAAAAAATTGTTAATAATATTTGTATTAATAACATTTCAAAATGTTATATACATGAATTTTGTTGTAATAAATATAATAAAATAAATATATTATTTAAAATTATTTAAATAATAAAAAATTGTATGTATATATATATATAAGTTACCTTTGGTGGCTTGAAAGGATATTCTGGTGAAAAATGTATATCAAGAAAAAATACACCTCCTTCATAAACAGATCCTGGTGGTCCAAGTATTGTTGATACCCATTCATACAAATTATCTCCTTTTGGTCCAGCACTGAAATAATGAAATCAATTAATACATTTTATCATGAAAACACATTTTGCTTTAAGCATATATAAATTTTATTGTTCAACTGCAATAATTTATTCATTTAAATATTATAAGTTAAATATTGATAAAAACCTGCAATTTGGTGGTGGATCCAACGTTATTTCAGCTAACTCCTTTTGTATCCTTAAAAATAAAAAAGATTCAATGCACTTGGATTATATTAATTAATTTTTATTAGTTAATTAATTATAGGAGTATTTATTAGATATCTGTAGAAATTTTCATCTTATAATTTTTAAAACCGATTTATCTTTGTTGTTTGATAAATAAATTTTTTTAAAATAAATCAAAAGTTTTTAAATAATAATTAAACAAAATTATTTATTTATTTATTTTTCATAAATAGTATCATGGAGAGAGATGATTTTTATGCTTAAAAAACTTAATTTTATTGATAAAAAGAATAAGTGAATTTTTAAAAAGAATATTTGTATGTGTTGTGTATAAACATGAATAATACGAAATAAGCTTGTTAATTTATTATGCATATCAAAATTAATTTTTCATAAATTGTATTTTATATGTATAATCTCGTATAACATAAATAAATTTAAAAATGTCAAATATTTGATTATTACTATTTAATATTACCTAATAAATTAACAATAGACTTTTATTAAATTCACATATGAATATTTAAATATATTACATTTTATTCTAAAACATGTATTCATTTTAAATAATCTATTATTATTACTATTAAATTATTTATTGAAGAAAATCTACATTTTCTTGATATTAATTAATAAAGCAATAAAAAATTAAATGAATGTTTTAATAAAAGACCGAAATTCTATTAATGCTGATATTAATTTCTCTTAAATTTGATCAATAAATAATTTATGTTTAAAAATATAAATAGGGTCAAAAAATTAACTTAACATACAATTTTAATAAAATGCCAAAATTATAAATCACGAATAGCATATACTTATTTATTAAAAATACAGAAATGCAGTTTTTGATAGAAATATTATTTATAACTTTTCAAAAGATTATAATTATTTACAAAGATTAAAATTATGAATAATGTTAGCATAATAGTATGTTTCAGATATTTTTAGTTCAGAATTTTTTTTTCTGTATTTTAATATATATTGCTTAATACTGCAAAAAATTAAAGTGTTGATAAACATTTAAGTTTTATTATTATCAAATGCAGATACTCACATTGATATAAATAAATCAAAATTTAGTATTTGTAAAGATAATTATATATGTATAAATATAACCAACCAACTTTTTTTAAAAATATCTTTAAATTTGTATAATATATTTTATTGTCTGTAGTATAAATTACATAAAATATTTTCAATGAAGTACTCCTTAAATAATTAATAAACTTATATCAGTAAAATTATACATGCTTTTTTTTCATGAATTATTTTATTCAAATTATATATTCAAAGTTTTAAATTCACACATATATATATTGTAATTTATTTATTGATATTTTATTTTTAAGAATAATATGGTGGCATTTTAAAAAATGAATATAAATATTTAAATTGTATGTTGACAGATATGTTGACTTATATGTCTTCAATTTTATTATGTTTCAATGACCAATAAAAATCATTAATTATAATGATTATTTAGCTAGGTTTCTTTCAAATATTACAAATATAATAAATACAATCCTAGTTGCAAAATACTTTTATATTTATATAGTTTCTATAAATTATTAATCTACTTTCCGTGGTATTTTACGACTCTAAAACACTTTGAAAATAGATATTAATTTATTAGTGTGTAGATATATATTGACATTAAAAGATTAACTTATAAATATTACCAAAAATCATTTCAATTCAGATGACTATATACACAACTACAATTTTATATATATTTCCATATACACTTATTTTAGGATACATAAAAGCAATACCAAAATGGGAAAACCAATAACAGAAACCAGAGATATTTATACTAACAATATTAATAGTATTTATATTTTTCAATTAGAATTGCTAACGACTTATCTATATATTAAAAATTTATTTGAACTAAAGAATTTCAATAAATTTCTATTAAATTGTAATAAACATATATTTACTATTATGTTAATTGAACTTAAAATATAACTTTTTTTACATCATTTCCTTTCTTGTAAATTCAAACAAACTATAATTCGTTTTACTATATATTAAAAAAACTAAATTTTATTATAAAACACTGTTGCATAACTGAGTAAAATTTACTGTTTATTGATAAATAATAGTTTATAAACAATATTATTATACAATTATTTTATTAAACATCTATTGCTTTCAATACCTTTTAGCTGACGTCCCTAACGCTTTCGACATTTTTGGGTTTGGTTTAGCTTCCTTATTTTCAGGTTTATTGTCTGCCAATGATCCTCGCCCCCTTCCAGTTCCACTTGACCCTGCTCCTGATGACATTATTCTGAAAAAGAGAGGAAACTTGATTACATATCTAATTTTGTGTTAATCACCTATTACTTTGTACTTTTTATTATTCCAAATTTTAATGCAAAAAGTATGTACATTATATTCACAACAAAATATACAACAATAGGTCTTGTTTATAACACAAGATTTAAAAAAAAACTTAAATATTTAAATTAATAAACAAAAGACAAATGAACTTTGGACAAAATATCTGCATATTTATTGATATTTAAGCAATATTTCATGACAAATATACATTTTATTTTGCACAAAAAGCGCATGCAAGCCTTGTTAAATTTTCATTGAATTAATCGCATTGAATCGTGCTTAACTTGTTTAATTTTAAATTTAATACAAACGCTCACTTCTAAGTACAAATCCTTCAATTCTTTAAAAATCAAAACTCAATGTTAATCATAAATATGAAAACGCTGTAGAAAAATAAACTGATTAATCTAACGATATCACATGTCAAAATTATCGTATCTGATATAGGTTAACTCGCACAATTATAATCAATATCTCTGACAACTGATCTTAAAAATGAACACTTGTTGCAATTTTTATTAATTTAACTTTCACTCTGGAAGAAAATTCCTACTGTTGTTGTGTATCATCACTT
>JABFOX010002212.1:0-11713 GCA_022817665.1 Axea sp. ZL-2020 | reverse complement strand
ATAATAAAAGTGAAAAAGGTAATGTATGAATATAAGTTAATGGTATATTATGACAACGTAATGAAATATTATAAAAATATGTGTAGAAACTCTTTTTGCTAATCTATATAAAGATAATCTCTCTTTAGCAAGGAAGTAGTTCTATATCGGAGTGGGAGACACGAAAATTTTATAGCGAGACTTTTGATTGGTCAATGATTAACACTATCCGCTGCTTCTCCCTTGCTGAAAACTGCACATGTAAAAATTAAAAACAGGAAACGATAATTCATCTTACAGTTCTTAAATAAATTTAATATTAGTAAATTTGTTATGAGATATGTCATGTTCTTATTTTTATTGATAGAACGTTTGTGTTATTCATTTGAGACGTTTGAATTTTGTGACGCCTTTGATTTAACGCTTATATCAATAGTGAATAGTTCCTTTGTTCCTTGACGTAATTTTTTCATACTTTTTAATTATTACTTTTAAAGTTATTATGGTAAAATTAACCGAAGACGGCAAGGCAAATTTGCCATATCGTACTAGTATGATTGTATTTTATACAATCTCTGTTCATTAAATTCGAATAAATTTTCAAATAACGTTCTTATATACTCTAAAAAGTATAAATATTACTTTTCATTAATTGCTATTTTCTGTTAATTAATTGTATGGTATAAACCGTTATGTTTAAGACAATTATCGTTTCATGTTACCAAATAAAAATACTAATTAAGAATCATTTTCCGTTTATTAAAATTTTATGCATATATTAAATAATATTCAAAAACTTATAGAAACAGTCTTGCATAATATTTTACGAAATATGTTAAATGTTAGATAATTAATTTATTAAATTAACAATTAAAAACATATAATATACGGTTTTGTCTTGGTAATTATTTAAGTACATACAAGAAAGTCAAAATTATGCAATGTAGAAATAAATTTATATTATTTAAATCAATGAACTTTAGTGGAAAATTTAAAGTATTTATAAAGTACTCATTTATTTGAAACGTATAATAATTGTCCAAAAATTAAATACATTTTAAACAATGATTTTAATTAAAGAAAGAAGATACATAGTAACAAATTTTAATAAAAGCTTCTCGTATATATAACGTATATTCTGTACAATGGCCATGTTTGTGTTAAATGTATACCTGTATATAAATATTCGGTAATTATGTAGAATCCAATATGGTGTTTTTTTATATGAAATTAATGAGTTTTTAACAGTGATTAAAAAATGTCCTATGATATATGTGGGGGAAATGAAGCGTTCTCGAGATATTGGAGATTATCGATCCAAAATATGCAGCATCCATTAAACGCTTGTTCAAGATGTGACTGTTACATGAAATCGATGCAGTTTTTACCGGAGATTACGAATATGAAAGATTTTTTGTAAAATCTTTATCCGTTTCTAAAATATTAACGGTTTTCCATATGTTCTAAACCACAGCTCATAGGCAGCAGCCCATGTAACGGCAAAGATCTTTTACATAGAGTTTAGATTTGTTAGTTTTGTTAGTTTTTTTAGTTTTGATGATAAATGTTTCTGTTATGATGAAATTAAATATTACTTATATACAAAATAAAATTACTAAATTAAAACATAAAAATAGTATAAATTGTTACAATTATACTTATTGAAATTATTTTCGCATTTATAATAAAACTAAATTTATAGAAAAATATAAGAAAATTACTCTTTTTTGTTTTTAGGGTACATGTACATTTAAATATCACTTAAAAAATAAATCAGCAATCGATCAATTTTCCGTATTTTATATATTACCTTTTTTAATTTTGTCATTTCACTTCTATATTAGCGTTTAATAAAATTAGCAACAAAAAGTTTTGTATCATCAAAATTAATTCTTATATTTATCAATAGATATTGTTTTTATTGTTGCTATGAAAAAGATTTGAAGCACACCCAGGCTATTCTCGAAAACTTCAAAGTTGAAGGAAACGAACCAGAACGAACCACGCGAAGACCTGCAAGTTGAGATGATACCTTGATTACTTAGGCGTTGTACTGGAGGTATTGATTTCATCGGATCATCGCGATTCAGAGGTTTCCGTCCATTTAATCGACGACTGCTCTCGTGATAACCAAAAATGGAATATCGATGCTAAGATGCTAATTGAATACTTAATTATATTAATTAATCGGCACAAAAGCATCGTTTAAATAATTAAAATATTCTTATAATATATAAACTTATTCTATATTTAAATTTAGTAATATATAACAGCCTTGTATCTAACTTGATTTATATTATTCATGCTTTCTGAAACAAGATTCGTTTTTCA
This sequence comes from Axea sp. ZL-2020, assembly GCA_022817665.1. Classification (NCBI taxonomy): domain Eukaryota; kingdom Metazoa; phylum Arthropoda; class Insecta; order Hymenoptera; family Scelionidae; genus Axea; species Axea sp. ZL-2020. The sequence goes on along the minus strand of JABFOX010002212.1, from coordinate 9,403 downwards.
TAACTAGTGTCAAAAATGCAATACATATGACAATGTTATCTGTTTTAACTTTTCATACTTCAAAAAACTTATTTTGAACGGAAATTAAATTTTGGAAACATGTAATGTTTAATATTTTAAATAAATAAACACAGCCCGTTTTCGAATTACAAAATTTGAAAATATTAAGGCTATGTTTCAAAAATACTGCAAAATAAAATTGATAAAACATTATAAACAAATCTGAAACATGTAGGTAATTATAGTTTCATTTATAAGTGTCAATAATCACACATAATTCTCGAGATGAGTATGAAAGATAATATTGCACATAATAGAAATGCTACAAAGTAAAAAAAAACATCTAAAACAGTATTAAATATTAATACTTATCTCATTGTTAAATAAAATATGGTACAATTAAAAAAATATTATTTTTATTCATTGTATTTAAAGTTATTTTATGTGTCAACCATTCTTTGTTAAATTATGAAAAATTCAATTAATAATAAATGTATGATTAGAAAGATGCTGAAAGTAAAAATCAGTGTGCTATGTTCTTTTTGCAGGGATAGTGAAGCTTCGTGATCTTGTACGTTCACGAAAATTACAAGATATTGATGTGCATTTGCGTAAAGCTGATCCCGATTCTTACAGACAAGTTCTCAACGAAATTAAAACTAAAGAAATCTGGAATTTCATTATTGACACCAAAACAGAAAACATGCATTACCTTCTTAACGTGGTAATGAGATTATAATATTATTTGTTTTTATTTAGTATAATATGCTTAAGTTTTAATAGCTTTGAAATATAAATATTTTTATTTAATTTCCAGATTCTGCAACTACAAATGAATGATTACAAATACCATTATCTATTCACTACTTTTGTAAGTAATTAAAATTACTATGGTTACACAATAATTTAAAAAACATTGAATTAAATAATATTCATTAATGTTTTATATTCATTAATTGTGTTTATTTATATCATTTTATTTAATCATCTTAACCATTAAATAAGAACTTTCGATTTAAAAAAAATAGAAAATAGATTTCTACAGGTTTAATTTGTCTGAATTTCATCATTTTGATAAAATTCTTTTAGATGAATTTACATTTCATGAATTTAAGTAAATTTCATCGCATTCGAACTACATTCATAAATAAAATTCAACAATAAATCGATTCCTTTTGTATGAGAAATTTAATAATTATTTATTGTTCATTGAATCCTTCACTAAATTTCACAGTATTAATTATTGTAAAATTCGGAATTAATAAAATTTAAAATTGTCATTTAGAATATTTTATGACTCCATATAGACATTACAAAAATTCATTCTTGTATGTATAATTATAAAACGCAATGTTACCTGCTAATAAAAAATGTTATTTTTCATATATACTAAGTCATATCGTCTATTAGTATCGCATTATTTGTAATAACGTAATTATTCGAATTCACTTAAATTATTAGATTAAATTTTTCTATAAGATTATAATGTTTTCTCTGTAATACGGTTTTTATAAATTTAATATTATCGTAATGAAATTTGCTATGTGCCAGAAGAATAGTTGTTTGACTAAATTGTAAACCATTGCCCTTTTTTACTGTAGAAGGTGGTTAGATTGGTAATGTAAAACACAATTTGAATATGTTGATTTATTGTAACAAGTGGTTATTAATGAATTGCCCATATTAATAATAAAAATGTGTACAAAATTTAGTTTTTTATTCTTCTCTAGTTTGAAAGTAGATTTAAATTTGTCAAGATAATTGTTAAATACATCAAATAAGTTGTTAATTGAATTATTTTGTTTAATGCAAAGTATAATGCTTTGAAATATGAGCGAAATAAAAATCAAATATTAGATTTACCGAAATAATTATTTTGTCACTACTCAAAGTGATAAAATAAATACAAAATAAAAAAAAGTGATAAAATAACGAAGTATAATATTATATTCTATTAATAATATTAAATATATTTATAATAATAAAAAAATAATATTAATAATAATAAAATATTAATAACTATTAATGATATTTTATAAATTACTATAATTAAAGAACATTTTAAAATAATTAAATTAATTTAATTTTTAAACATCAATTCACATAGCAAGAAATTCATATTTTATGCACGTTTTATTTTTTAAATTTATAAATGTATTAAAAAAGTCAAGTATTTTAAATTTAAAGTTCGAATCATAACAGTTCATTTTTGTTGTTTATTACATGTTACCGTAATTATGGAACACAGAAATTATATAAATAATTTATATAAACTAAATATATAATATGTCATACTTTCTTCAATAATAATGTTATATTCGTAAAAATTAATAAATATAAAAACAGTACTAAAATTAATTAATAATAAAATCTACTTTGATCTTTATTTAGGACATCGAAACGTTCGACTTGGAGGACTTCAAATATAACTTCGTTAATATCACAGCCTTTCGACGGATCGACGTTGGAGATCTCGGTGTGCGCAGTATTCTTCGCGACATGGAAAGATTTCAACCAGCTGGAAATACAATTTTGAATAAATCACGTATTATTGAAGTAAGTCAATTATAATCTAGCATTTACACACACACACTTTGTGTTGCAAAATTTTATTTGTTCAAACGCTTCACATCGAATGGCATCAATGTATAAACATTGGAATAAAAATTAGTTTGGTGCTAAGATTTTCCGGTGAAATTGCTTACAGTTCCTTATCACCAAAAAAAAAAAAAAAAAAAAAAAAAGAATGTCAATTGTGAAGTCGCATCGAAGTTATGGTTTCTGTACTTAGCGTGCCTGAGTAACTGTCGTAGATGCTCTGCTGAGCGACTTCATAACAGAAAGGAGAAGTAAGTTTTTCTCTTCAAGGGCTTTGAATTAAGAAACTTGCCAAGTTAAAAGATTGAGAATTCATAGAAAAGTTTATGCCAAGAAATGCAACGAACAGGCGTGATGAGAAGGCAAACAAGCAATATAACCAATCACATTATTCTACAATTAGAACTTTTTAGACAACGACAATGTTCAACACAAATACGTTAATAATGAAATAATCATTAGATCACGGGGTAATTAAATAAATGATACTTATTCAAAATAGTTATACCATATAATTGAATTGAGGCACAATATCCAACATAAATACGTTAATAATAAAACAATCACTAGATCACTGGGAAATTAAATGAATGATACTTATTCAAAATAGTTATACCGTTATATAATTGGATTGAGGCACTAATTCATTATGCACTTTTTCTAAATAAATCTTTGTTGTATTGACAGACAAAATATGATCCAGATAAAATTCGTACATTGTAATGGAAAAGTCTTCAATTGTTTTAAAACAATTATTAAACATGCAATCCTGCATAAACTAGAATAAATAGGAATCTAAAGAAACAAGCGAAAAATCAATACGAAAAATATAATTTTCCTGTATGAAAGTTAACGATCTTTACTTTTTCTACATAATGTTTTTTTTATTTAGTTGTATTATAATTATTTTATTTTATTAGTCGTAAATAGTTACTACGATGTTACAGATTTTATAAGTTTAAAATGGCAATCATCAACAAATTGTGGCATAAGGAATCTTTAAAAAAATAATCGGTAATATTCCTTCGGCGATGTTAACTTTAAATATTAAAATATTGTAATTAATATTCGGCTTAATTATGTTTATGTCTAATTAATACCCTACACTTAATTTATAAAATTATGCAATTATTTAGTAAAAAGTTAAAGATCAGCTTATGTTTATATAAGTTATTATATAAAATATATTATTTTATTTATAATCTGATATGAAGTAGATTAATAATGCTTTCTATAAGTAGCTTATTAAATCTAATATTATATTGAAAATTCATTAATAACGAGATCTAGTAAATACGGATAACGTGATAGATCGAGTTCTGTTTATATTTTAACAAAAGATGTATTATTGACTGATGACGTAAACATTTCAACGTGCTACAATTTGTTCAATTTTAAATCTTACATTTTTATGTAATATAAATTAACTATTTCATAGTATATTTTAAAGTAAATAGATTGGTGTTAAAAATATATTATAACTTTGAACTTTAATTTAAATTACTCACTGAAAAACAAAACTAAAATGAACAGTGCATGTTTAATGTATTTCTTATTTGTGCAATGTATTAATTACATAATAGTTATTTCGTCATTCGAGATGGAACACTTAGTTTATTTCATTATTTAATCTCATTATGTAGATTATTGTCAAATTTCTAATTCACACTAATTTGAAATATATCAACACGCATAAACCCAGGTGTAAGTGGCCAAGTTAACATAGGGAATAACATAACTCAAGGGAGTGATTATCTTTCACATCAATGCCCTTAATTACAATTAGCAAACTCATGCTAATTGTTCTGGACATTGTCGATCGCAAAGCTTGTTGCAATTAACTTCCAAACAAATTCGACGCATTAATACTTATTTTCTTAAACTGTATAAATTATTGCATTTACTGTTTTTTGTATCAAGTACAATTATTGTATTAAATAAAGGTTCTGTGTTGAAGACAGTCTGCTTTTAATAATTTTATTATAATATGTCAAATATATCAAATGTATAAAATCATTTGCACTTAGTCTAAAACTGAATCAAAACTTCGTTTTTGTATTCGTCGATGTTGTGTTATCAGCATTATTTGTGTATGTTGATTTGTTTAGGGTTATATTTACGATTTTGTTATGAGTTTTAACATTTTATGTCATTAATTTAATTATGAATACATTTTAATATTGATTTTAAGCTTGTAAAATTGGATTATAAATATAACTTAATTTTAAAATATCAGTTCGTATATTAATATTGTTATTATTTGATTTAATGTATAACATTTCTGAAATATTGGGTTTATGGTAGTTAATTTCTGGGTCTAAAATTTTGGTATCTTTCCAATTAAAATTGTGGTTATTATTTATAAATAATATGAAATATTTATTTATAATTTATAATTTATATGTAATAAAATGACACTATGTGTGTCAAGAGATTTTTTAATATTTTTTTTTGTGTTCTTTTAATGTTGTCAAAAGTGTTCTCTGTGTTTGATCTATGTAGCATTTCGTGCAATCATGACAATTCATTTGATATATTACATTTTGTTTTTCATCTTTTTGTAGTAGATTTTTTTGTTATTTAATGAATTTATCTAATTTGTGTGCAATTTTATTAATTATATTAATATTATAAGGTTTGAACATACGTTTTCGTTTTTTATTAAGATTAGCGTGATACATTAATACTATCTTGTGTCTAATGTCATCATTATAATTTATGGTGCCATTATTCGTGTTTTAATTATTTTTTGAATTATTATTATCATTTTGTTTTTTATTATCTTTTTTTTTTATAATTCTATATGTTCTCCACAGTTAAAGAAATGGAATAGAATTATAAACATATGTAAAACCATGGAATGAAATAAAAATCAAAATAACATTTATTCTTAACTTACACATTTTTTCAATTCAACAATAAAATATATCAACAAATTGAAGATTCTTCAATAGGATCACCATTATGACCTTTCTTTAAAACAATACAATTTAAAAAAATAAACAATTGAAAAATAAAAGTCCAATAGCAGTTTAAATTAACTAGATTATTCTATAATGAGAATTATTCATCTTTTTGTCTACGACAAAGCACCAAATGATAAATAGAGATACACTGATTTACTATTTTGAGATTTCATTGTAGTTCAACAATAAACAGTGATGAATGATTAAATGAATAAACACTTTATAGAGATTCTTTAACAACATATAGAATTTATTATACAAGGCACCAATCAGTTTTATGGTCCTCTTTAGATCTATAATTAACAATAAATTGTACAATACACTATTTACATTGTAGTCAAGTTATAATTTTAACTCAATTTATTTAACATTATTTTGCATTATATATATTTCAAATATAAGTTATGAACTGTACGTATACTATTGTTTATTTATTATATATAAGATTTGTATTTTTAAATATTTCAATTTATTCCAAATTTTAGTTAGTTTTTTTTATGAATTCCATTTCAGAAATTGATTTACTTTTCTCTATTTTGCCTGTATGTCAAAATGTGTATAATTTTTTTTAACTATTAATAATATAATTTCCTCTAGAAATAAATTTTATGTATTATTATTATTATTATTATTATTATTATTAATTTGATTATAATATATTAATTTTTATTAATGTTCTCATTACTTTGTGTTTTTTTTTGTTTATTATTATTTAACATTTAACTTTATTTTATAATATTATCTATTAATTCAATTGAAAATAAAGTATTTTTTAGACTATGATTATTGATATAGTATGGACTTTATAATACTCTTTCACCGATAGTAATACAACTTTATCTTTAAGTGTATTAATCATCTAAACTGTTATAAAAAATATTGAATTAAAAAAAAACAGTTTTAAATAACTTAAATGCAAAGTATGATGCATTGTTTAAATAATATTGTATATGAATTTCCATTTGTACGTAACACAGAAATAAATTAAAATTTGTACAAATATCATTCTTATCTATTATTTACTTCAGACCTTTAGTGAACTGAATATCACCGTAAAATGTGGTGATTTGGCTGATCAATTTGTTGGATTATCTCAATCGATTTATTGACCATTTACGATTTAGCATTTCCCATGTTAATAGGGTGTTTAATAACTACCGTATAAAAATTGTATTTAACAATTTTATGTTTTATATATATTATAACAAAAACAAACAATATTATTATTTAATTTTTTTAATATTTCGATATCTTATATTATTTAAAGTGCCCTTATATAAATAAAGACCAATGGTAGTCAACGATTCCATATTAAATTTTAGTAGATTGAGGACGCTGATACTTAACCCAATCAGACTAAATTCTGCATATTACAATAATACATATTGCATTGATTAACTGTACCTTAAATTGTAAAATCTGATTACTTAGAAATTAATGCCCAATCAAAGAACTTTATTTATTAACTAAATGTTATTCTGCTCTCATCGCAACAAAATTCATCGTGTATAGAAATCAGCCTAATACTGGTTCGACATTAAAAATTATCACAATAGTATATTTATATATATATATATATATTCGAAATTGTACCTGGAACACTCTAATGGACAAGAGTTTGGGTTGAAATGATGCTCATGTAATGTTTAAATCTTCGTAATGTTTTTCAGATTTATTCATTGACTAAATCGAATGTAATTAATGTAAATATAATTTAATATTATTTATTCATTAATTTTTCATTCAAATTTGTTAAAATGATAATGATTAATTCATTAATTATTCTTTCAATTAAACTGAAGTGAAATATCAATAAAAATGAAATTACAAATAAAGTGTGGAACAATTACAATTAAGAAATTTAAAAAAATATTTATAATGTAAAAAGGACGTCAAAATTTACGCAAAATATCATTTCTCTAAAAGTAGGTTGTATTTCCTATACTGCGTTTTTTACTCTATAAAACCTGTACTCAAATAATGTTATTTTCAGCAAATAATAAAAAATAGTGTTGTGAATTTCTTCTTATTTATTAGAATATTTTTTACAATAAATATTTATAAAAATCAAAATGAAATAATCGTTTAATTAAATGTAATTGTTAAAAAAACATAAATGAATTAAATAAACTTTCAGTAAGATCACAATAAATTTAATATAGCCAAAGTAACAAATATAAAAATTTGAAATTATACAGTTGAAATACATGGTGTACTTATAATTACGTACGTATTATCCGCCTCAATCATCATCCATGTGATACATTAGAAAATGATTTTTTGTTGCATATATCAAAAAAGATTCGATGTTCGTTAACTCGAATATTATATTATCTATCATGTAAATGTCGATGGTCCAAAAACCAGCGAATTTTTGTCTTATATTATCTCAATAATCATAACTTGTTGTGATTGCGTTATAAAATTGTCTCCTCTTTTTTTCTTCACCATATAGTTGAAGAAATCCAATTTTCATCAATAATTAATTAAAAAACCAAATGTTCTCTTTAAATACAAATATTATAAGCTTCAATAATTAATCTCATCAAAATGAGGAATATGAGTAACACTCAATATAAAGATATCACTATATTTCTTAATATCTCATGACTTAATTTTCGTTTTAAATATTAGGTTGGAGAATAAGTTCGTAGCGTTTTTATAGTTTCTTTTACCTTACAACGATTTTTTTGCTGTTTCGTATAAGTGTATAGTATTCATTCGATAAAGCTCTTTCTACTCTACAAAACTGTGCTAATTGTGTTTTTGAGTAATTTAACTTTTCATTATTTTGGCAATCTCTTAACGGCCAGTGTTTACAAACATATAATAATAAAATTAAATTAAATTACAATTAAACTACATACTATAACATCATCTGCGAATGTTAAATAAGTATGAGATAATGGCAAATCAGTTCTCTGTATAATGTGTATAAAAAAACTGTTCATGCATAAAAATAAACAAAAAATAATATTTTTCTATTGAGAACATTATAATGAAATTGGACTGCCAAGAATTTTATGTGGTACAATGAAAAATTTAAATTTATTTCTAAATAAAATTAATCAAATTTATTTAGAAATATATTTAATTTAATTCTAATTTAATTTTAACTTGGAAAAAATCAGTTATGTGATTTAATTTTTTTTTGGAAGTAGATAATAATAATTATAAGGATTCTTTTTAAACATTATTTTTTAACCGAATTGAAGGAAAATAGTACCATCCGTAATTTATGCATTAAAAATGTTTATACAAATGTAAAATAGACATTCTTAATATTGTTCGATGATTAACGTTCATTAATTTAGTGTTTTTGGCTGGATTTTACTGTAGGACACCTTGCTTGAAGTTGGCCACGTCAACCGACAAGTTGAGGTTATGTATCACGGAAGTAAGATGCCCAGGCAATGTAGACGAATTAATTATTTAAGCGAACAATTTTTATCTGAATTTTTTTAGATTTTAGCTTTATTTCAGTAAAAATGTTCATTTATCTATAATACTTTTCATTAGAAAAATATTATTTTAATATTAATTTTTATTAGTTTTATTTTTAATGATAAATTTATTTTCAATGGTAATTTTAATATTAATTTTAATTTCAGTTAAAAATGTAATCTACATATCTGACACATTTCATGTTAATAAATAAGATGAAAATAAATTGAAATCAAACTTTTGTACCTTCACTTTATATGTGTAAAAAAACTAACAATAATAATTAAAATGAGAAATTGTTTGTTTTGTTAGTTTTATATATATAGTGAAAATATAAAAGTTTAATTTATTTTAATTTTATTTAAAAACGTGAAATGTGTGAGATATGTTTGGAT
>JABFOX010002211.1:0-11713 GCA_022817665.1 Axea sp. ZL-2020 | reverse complement strand
TTTAATAATTATTCTATAAGGATATTCGATATAGTTTTGTTTTATAATCTATTAATTTTTGTATGAAATAAAACATTTTGAATGATAAAGAAATATTTTGTTAAAATTATTATACTTTTAATAAAATTATTATTAGAATTAGTTGAAGTGCGGGTACGAAAAGTTATTTTAAGTTATTTAATCTGTGACCTTCAAAACAGTATTATATGAATTACACACTATCTAAAATAGTAAATTAAAATTTGATATACATATATTAATGCTTCCAAGTTCAACCGAAAGAAAAAAAATTATTTTTCAATAAAAAGTTTATTACTTTTATACCATATTTACAGATTATTAGAATTTGAGAAATATTTTGTTAAATTTCATATAAAAATAAATATATTAGTATTAAGATTATTAAATTTTTGTAATTGGTTTAATAAAATATTTTTGGAAAACTTATTAAATATTTCAAATCAACGGAAAACAATGATTTTATACATGATTAAATATTCAAATTGAAAATATATTAAACCAAATATATTTAATTGTTGAGAATTATAAAGTGAATCTTTATCGATTTTTCGTACGACATTTTCTGAATATTGAATTAACACTTCATTCATTAGTCAGTTTCAATGAAGTTAGTTTAATAAATATGTATTTATTTATACAATTATTTTATGCAAGTTGAAGTTTATAGTTTAATGCAATTTAATAAAATGGCAATTAATTTATAAAAGTTGGTGAGTGTTAATTATGGTCCAAAATATTTTCGTTATTCGTAATATCACTTAAACCAAACAAATTTTATTACATCGACAGTTTAGTAAATTTAATAAACGAATTTGATCTTTATTTAGTTCAATATGTTATATAATACAAAGGGTTATTTCGTAAAATTTATTCAACTTAACAGTTATTAGTATGCAGAATAATTGTTTTGACAAAATTGTTGTGCGTTAAATCAAATAATATATTTCATTATAAAAAGTTTAAAAGAACAAAAAAAAAGATTATTACTTGAAAACAAAAATTTTAACTGAGAATATTAATTTCTACATATGTTATATATATATATATATGATACTACACAATATTATTTATATATTTTATATTTAATATGAATAGTTAACAATATTTTTAAATAGATTATAAATTAAACATTTAATCTTCAACATAAAACAAATTGAAAATAACACATTATTTTTATGATATATAAGCTTTCACGTCGATTAAAATATTTTAAAATATAAAAAATATAGTAAAATTAATTGCTGATTGTGTGATTTATTAATTTTTGCATAAATAGATTTTTAAATAACAGTTTTCAGATAGTTAATGAAATTTAAAATTAATGGAATTAGAATAGTTTTGTAAAACGTGTAATTGTATCATGTACAATAAAAATAATGAAAAATTAAAAATAAAAATGGCATTAGTAATTATTAATAATTAAGAGCTATATATATATATTTTTATATGTAACTTAGAATATAAACTTAAAATCATTTATATTTTGTTTCTAAATAATATGACGTAGTACAATTTCAACGTTATCAAGTAATAAAATTAAATATGTAAATTCCCTTCTACATATTCACCAAATAAATTTTTATATAACAAAGAATACTAATACAATTCACGAAAACCCCATTCAACTTACTACGGACATGAAATTTCATATAACATAAACAAGTTATGAATGCGTGATCCAAATTTTGTTAGATAGTGCTTGCTAGTATATAAATGGCGAACATCTGGTCATTTTCATCATTCAATTTTTGTTGATCGAGTACTATGGGTTTCAAGGTATGACAATAGAAATAAATTTAACAGGTTTTTAAATCATTGAATTTGTATATGCAATATTACATGTAAATAACAAATATATTAGTTGTAAATGACAATATGCGAAAAAAATTGAGTGATATAAGTTATAAAATAAAAAAAAAATACTTTTAAACGAGTTCTTTTTATTAAATTTTAATCATGAATAACGGACTGTTAAACATTAGTATTTAATATTAATTACTCATTTAACTTATATTTCAATTCATACGTTTTTTTAACTATTGTATGTTATCCAATATATAGTATAAATATTAAACTGCTTAGAAGAACAAATCGTGCTCCTTCAGTAGGAAGACTTATTAGACGACATAAAATTGTTTAAACAAACATAAATTAATATTTAATTTAGTTATTATCACGATCCAATTGAAAAAAAAGTTGATTATAAATGATACTTTCTTTTAAACTTAGTTTTGTATTAAATTGATCTTTAATAATATTGTTAAATACATTATTATTGTTTAGAAATTTTATTATGTAACATGATTATAATAAATACAAGTCATAAATTCATTTGTTGTAAAAATACTGCAATGATTAGCAGTTTTGCATCATATAATTATTCAATAATAAATATCAAGGATTATTATTAACATTAATTAAATAATAGATGACTTTTAATAAACATTATACAAATTAACATGACACACGTTTATTTTTAGTTTGTTATTTCCGCTGCTTGCTTGGCTGCTGTCAGTGCTGGTTATGTTCCAGCTGCCCCATTATCGTACACTGCATATACTGCACCACTCATACCTAAAGCTGTGGTTGCAGATTATAACTACGAACCACAATACGCCTATGGTTATGAAGTTCAAGGTGGTCTTATCAGAGATAACAAGTATCACGAGGAAAGTTTCCACGGAGATCTTGTCAAAGGCTACTCTTTAGTTGAAGCTGACGGATCTCGTCGCCCAGTTTACTAAACTGCAGATTCTGTCAATAGATTTAATGCTATTGTTGACAAAGAACTCGTAACACTTGCCATTAAAGACGTTGCAGCACCAGTAGCTGTTGCTCCGATTGTAGCTAAATACACTGCTCCTGTTACAGTTAAATACACTGCTCCAGTTGTGGCTAAATATACTGCTCCAGTTGTAGCTAAATATACTGCTCCAGTTTTAGCTAAATACCCTGCTCCAGCTGTAGCTAAATACACTGCTCCAATTGTAACTAAAGTCGCAGCTCCACTTGTTCATTCCAACTACGCTGCTTCAGCTGCTTATGCGAGCTATACTGCACCAGATGCTTATATCAACTACGCCGTCCCAGCTGCTTATAATAGCTACACCACCCAATCTGCTTATGGTAGCTATTCTGCCCCAATTGCTGCAAAGTTTGCTGCTCCAGTTGTCTATTCCGGCTACTCTCTTTCACTAGCTCATACAAACTACGCTGCTTCATATACTCATACTGCGTGGTAATTCACTAGTAATTTATAAAATGAAATTGTATCATACCTTAATAGAATTTACTATATAATTTGTTGGAATAAACGATTAAATAAAATATAAGTTTTCAATTATTTATTATTCCTTTCTATCTATGTGTATATATACCACTTCATTATATATATTTATTCATGTATTATATATGAATATATATATTATATATTTTATATATGTCGTTTTTGACATATATAAGTATTATTTGAATTTTGACATTTTGAATTGAAAGAACAAAAAAAAAACATATATATATATTCATAATATATAACCACTTCATTAAACGATAATATAAAAACAGGTTTTATTCTTTTATGATGTAAATGTTTTTTATAGATTTCAACACAAAAATGATATCTTACACACATTTATCTTCGTACAATTTACTACACAGCAAATTGCATCAATCTTTGCAATATCGTTGTTAACAAAATACCTCTAACGCTTGTCGTTAAAGGCGTTGCAGTACCGGTAATTATTACTCCAGTAGAAGCTGAAGTTACAATTCCTTACAACTTTCGTATTTAAACTCTGCTATTCCAACTGTTTATAGCGACTACGCTGTTCCAATTGCTTACACAAACTGTGTTGCTCTAGTCTCATCTAATGTTGAAAATATTTCACTAAATTTGATGAAATAAATATTTAAATTAAAATCTTGATATATCATCATTTCTCCTTTTCTATTCAACCTTTGTGTCTGAGTTATATACAATACAGTTGATAAATAGATGTGTGACTTTATTTTTTAATTTCATATTAAAAACATCGTTAATGTTATAAAGAAGTAATACAATATTTTAAATGAATTATGGATTTTATATATACATTGAATATTTTTAGTTAGTGTTTTAACCTACCACTAACCAATGTAATTATAAAATAAACCGTCGAATTAAATTATACTTCTCAAAATTTATATATTAAACCAAATTATAAATATTTGTGTCTTTTTAAACAAAAATGGATTATAACTTGTATACATTGAAAGAAAATAATAAAAGTAATGTAAAAGTTTCGTATTTATATATAATAATTATCTAATTTATTGTTTTGATTACAGCATTAAAATATACTGATTAAGTGGTAAAATAAATTAAACTTTATGACAATCATATTAAGTGTTCAAGTTTACCTTCGCAGTATTCTAGTAGATAGTTATTGAAATAAATAAATGTAGATGGCATATTTTGCAACTTGGGCATTTATCAACATAACACAATCGAATTGTTAATCGATTTGTGTATGTATCATAAATTAATGCACGACTGAAAATGTTGGTTTATGACCCATATTCACATCATTTGCGGGAGGTTTTAATTTTCTACTGCAATCGAATGTTCTCATATACTTATGGCAAGACCGTTATTAGCGAAAGAACGTGTTATTATGAGGGGTTTAAACATTATAAAAACGGTAATTTTTATATCGAAGACCGACATAGCGGAGGAAGAAAAAAGGTTTTTAAAAATGTAGAATTGAAGGCATTACTTGATGAAGGCTCATGTCAAATGCAATAATAATTGGCAGGATTATTACAAGTGACTTAACAAGCAAAAGATAATAATGTGTTCTGCACTCAATGCAAATAAATAATTTGGTTTTATTTCATAATATTTTTTGGTAACAATTTTCTTAGCATACATAAGATGTATTTGGATTTGATTAGAAAGATAATAATTTATGAACTTGATTTTCTTCGTATATCTTTAAAATTGTTTTTTTGAGCTTAAATAAACAAAATCAATATATAAAATACTTTACAATAAGTTAATTTTTACAAACACAAACAATTATATTTTTAATTTTTTATAATTTAATTTAATTTAATTTTTATTATTATAATTTAATTTAATTGTAAATTTTAATTTCATATTTTCTTTAAATTAATATATTAAAATACTTTTAAACATTTATAATGATCAATTATATTTCTATAGTTTGTTACGTATTAGTTTAGAAGATAGGAGTTAGTAAAAAACAAAAATTTATAATACAATATTTGTAGGCGAAAAAAGTTCAGGTAAAAATTATTATGGTTACATTCATATATAACTTTTCGATCAAATTGTATTCGATTATTAATTTTAATAGACTGTCACGAGTCTACATTGATATTTATTAATTCTTTATATGTTTGAATGAATAAAATGAAAAAAATGAATAATCAATTAAATTATCTTTTAAACTTTCTAAGGAATTTAATAATAAATAACAAAAGTCATTCTTTTTCAACAAAAATTTATTTACAATGTTACATCGTTACAAAATGAATTAAAAAATGCAACAAATATAATTATTAATTAGTGATAATAGCGATAAAATTTTCGAGGTATAATTTTGTGTCTTACAATTTTATTAACAAATTTGGAATAAACAGGAGTACTGTGTGGTCTATATGATTGAAACGGATGCTTGGATCTAAAATGAGATTTGTAACGTTTATACCTCGTTGGAGTAAATTTAGACATATTTGTAGTAATTTGACTATTATAAATTGGATGTAAAAATTCAGGTTCAGCTGAAGCATATTTAATATAAGTAACTGGAGCAGGAACTTTAACAACATCTGGAGTAGCATAGTTAGTAGCAATTAGAGATGGAACTGAATTTATAGCAAATTCAGCTGACTGTTTATTGATAATACGATTAAATTCATCAGCTTCAAGTAGCTGATAACTATTTTTAAATATATTATTATCAAAATTTTCTTGTTGATATTTATTACTTTCATTTTCTTGAATATCGTAACTGTAGGAATACTGAGGATCGGTTTCCAAAATTTTAGTTACCACTGGTGATGCAGAGTACATTATGGGAGTAAATGAAGTTCCAACAGTAGTTTTAACCATGCAGGTAACAAGCAGTAAAAACTGAAAATGCAAATATATTATTTATTAAAAAAATAGAATTTTAATTAACTAAAACAGTTTATGGTAAATAGAATGAAGAATTTTATGATTTTATTTTTCCTTAATTTTTAATTGAAATATTTCAATGCAATTTCTTAAAGTATGTGTCAAATTTTTTCAATTTTATAAACAAATTTTTAAACCATTATATAAATATATAAAATGTAAAGGAACAAATAAATTATTTCAATAGAATTCAAAATGTTAAATGCGTATACGAAACAAAGAAGTCAAAATTATCATCTTTGTAATGAATGTTGCGAATACCAAAAATTGATTATCTTACATATTACAAATGAAACCATGTAATACAAATAATTACAATTTGAATATTAATGCTGTACGAAAACTGTCCATTTTGATCACACTGAATGTTAATTTTTTTAAATTTATTAAGCATATATGAGCTTTATGAAAAGTATTTAAAATTTTAATTGCTTAGTTTTCTTCGTATAGAAAATTTATTTAATTATATACCTTGAATGCCATCGTAAGAATCTCGATTAATTGTAGTCGTAGAATGATACAACAAACTAATTTCATGTTCCTTTTATACAAATTTAAATCTTTTCCACTTTCGGTTTTAAAATATATTTCTGTTTATTATAATAAAGTACTTCATTTCTTTATGATATAATGATTTGCTTTAAATCTAACAAAATAAACTCAAGTATTTTTGAAAATTACTAAACAAATATTATTAGTCCTCTTCATTCCAATTTACATATCATATTTTTAAAAATAACAGAGAATCCATTATCAGTGTCGAAAGCATTAAAAGCCTAAGTTTTATTTCAACATTATGTGTTTAAATGATGTTGACTCTTTATAATTTGAAATCTACTTTATTTATTTATTTTATGGAGAATTTCATACGTTTATCTTAACTTTCTAAATTTTAGTTAAATTCTAAAAGATTTTCATATACTGATATAATTAATTGTATAGATTATTATTATTTTAAAATAGGAAATGAATTGTTTTTAATTTGTGTTATGTTTAATAAATGGGGAATAAATTAGTTTTATAAATATACTAATGCAATATTATAGATATGTTATATAAATTATTACACGAGACAAATAAAAATTGCAATTGTTAAATATTCTGGTATATTTTCCTTATGTTTAATATTAATTTATTAATTTATTTTTTATTATATATATTTTATTTAACTGAAATGTAAAAAAAATAATTTTATCAGCTTTAATAGATTAAACAATAATAAATATTAATTACTTCATTTGTCTCTTACTAAAATTGTATTCAATTAAATTTACAGGTTTTTAATTTCTACTTAGGAAAAACTTATTTATAAGCCTTGCAAAAGGCTATAGTATTGCAATTAGTACTACATGTTACATAAATTTCGTTGTGCATGGTGAAATGCTTAGGAATTCTAGTTTGCAAAAATATTAATCAATTAAAATAAGTGATTAGATTTTATAAAACTGTATTTATTGTAACTCTGAAATTTGTAAATTTGAAATTTGTAACATTTTACGAATTAATTATTATAATGCATAAAAAACAGTAAATTTTGTAGGAGAATACTTTCGTTTTGATGCAAACAATTTAAGAAGATCACATGCATATAGCTAAATTTTATAGAAAATATTACTTCACCTTTACATTTAATTTTAGTTGTCTATGTGCAATATATAATTTTTTTATTATAAATGTAACAAATTTAAAAATTAAATTATTTTCTACAAATAAATTATGCAATTAAATAAGCTTCATTATTAATAATTGCAACCACATAATTTTAGAAACATTTATTTTATTTAAAATACATATATACATTATTTTAAATAAATATTTTATGCATAATTATAAAAAAAATTACAATATAATTTTTTCTATGATATTTAGATCAATTTTCGTTTTTTTTTATATTTAAAGAAATATTATTGGCGTGGATAATTACAGGTGCTATTAAATATAACACAATAAATACTAAATATAACATGGAAAGTATTTTTATTCTGAAGCTATTACAAAATTATAGTAGTAAACTAATTGTTCTGTAATAAAAATATAATTGTGTGTGTATATCATACGGTAATTATGTAAAATTTGCATAAATAGTACATACTAATATACTTTTATTTTATGTTAATATACGATACATGTTAAAATAAGTTATAAGTTACTATTAACTTCAAAATATTGCAATCATATTAATAACATTTAACTCAACACAAAATGCTACATAAATACAAACAAGTGTGATGTACAAATTTTCAATATATCTAAAACTTTATGTTAGGTTCTCTTTTAATGTAATAATAATATAACTTTTTGTGTTTGCAAATTAATAAATTAAGATTTACTTAATTTTCACTTACAATATCATTTTAGTAAACATTTACACCGACAAAAACATAATATTATAATTTCATATACATCAAAGAATCTCGATTTACTTATGAAAATAATTATTGTTATACACAACATTTGAATATATTTAATACATTAATATTCAAAATAATTATTATAATAGACTTATGATCATATTTCACTGTTTATTTTTTATATCTCCAAGATTAAGATAAAAATATGGCAACAAATAATATGCAACGTTCAGCGTGACGGTCTGCCCAATGTCCCTTTTTTTGTATAATTTGTTTATCTCTTCGATTCAGTAATATTTTTAATATTATTTGTTTAGAAGTAGACGTTTAACATTCATTAAAGTTAATCTAATTATAATATAATTGCAGTAATAAAAATATTAAAATTTGTTCGTTTTTAATAAACGGGTTACAAAAAAGATACTGTGAAACTTTAAAGCATTATGTATGAAACTGCAATAATTGTTTATGTGAAATTATTGATTATAAGGTAAATATTATTATTGTAAGCTTAAAAAATTTAACCCCGTGAATAACTGAACAATAGATTGTTTTTTTTTTTAAATTTAGAATCAGGGCATTTAGAAAATTAAAGGAAATTTGATTTTTAAATTCATATTGGTATGAATTTGAATGATCTGGTAAAAACACAATTTTACATAGTTTCCCCAAAATACATATTTAAATGCAGAAGATTTGAAGTTGTGAAACTATTCATAATATTACCCTACATATAGTGAAGATGTTATGTTTCAAAAAAGTATTTCGATAAAACACTGCAACAACCAGAAATGTTTAAAACAGTATGAAATTCTCTATTTTGATAGGGTTTCGAGTATCTTCAACTTTTAAAAATAAAATTTTGTAACACAAAGTAATGTCTGAACAGAAAGAAATCTGCAAAGATTTATATAATATATATTATAAATAAATGCAATAAAAACCGATTTAAATCATCCGAAAATTTAATATATATGTACAGATAAATAATATTATTTTTTATTAAATAATAAATCATTGTCGAATGGTTAATGCATTAGACTTGTAATAAAAGTTTCGGAATTTTAATTCCTGATATAGATAATTTTTTTCAGAACGAAATATGTCATATCTTTTTAGACTCTGTAGTAATTATTTATATATTATTTTATTTGTATATAATTGATGTGCTATGTTTGAAACATATCATATCAAAAACAACAATAATATTAACTAATATTACTTCATATTTCATCATTTTCATTAAAAATATTAAATGTTTCAGTGCAAAAGTTTGAATAATTTATTTACCGATATTATTCGAATTAAGAATAATATTAAGAAAGATTGCAAATTTTCAAAATATAATCTTTTAAGTTTTGATTTATTAAAATTTAAACTTTATACAGCACAATTTATAAACGTTTACATACTATTACAATATCACATTTATAATAAAATAATCCAATTATAACTTTTCATACAGAATAATTATTTTGTAAAATTATTTATTTAATGATATCAAATATTTATAATTATTTTATTAGTAATTCTGTTTTATTCACAACATTGTATTTTTAAAACTACAAAAAATTTTAAAGTGCTTAATAAATACTTATGTACTAAAAATAATATATTTTTTACATTATATATTTAATTTACTTTATATATTTTGTTGTAATTATATAAATTTATATATACGCTTTATTTATATAAAATTTTAATACATTTAATTTTAATATTATTCGTATTTTTCGCAATGGCATATATATTCAAGAGTAACAAATTAGCAAAATCACTTTTCTTTATTATAGAAAGTAAAATCTTTCCAATTTTGAGGTTTGATTTCATACGAATTGACTAACGTAAATTTTATCCTTAATTGTACTTTAGTTTAAATGGAGCATTTGTGAGTGCATATCCATATCGACCTAGTATAACTGGTCTAATACCAGAATTTAAATATGGCGCTTGTTCTTCATGATCAATTGCATTCGGATGATTTGCTGGAATTTTTCCGTACTGAGGTGCTGGTGGGCGTATAGTTGCAGTGGGAACACGTACAATGGGTAACATTTCTGGTTGCTTATTATTAGGATTAATTGGCGAGCCATTCAATGAATTGTGCGCCTTACTATACCATGTAAATGGCTGAACAACAAAAACTGGGACTTGAGAATGAGATGTTGAATGTGATGATTGATATGCATTAGTTGTTTGAGAATAAGGAATTACAGTTGAATGCATGTGAGATTTTTGTAATACAGGTACGTGTGACCGGATTATAGCAGATGCTGTAGGCACGGGCATTTTTGATTCATATAACTGGTTTCCTCCATGTAGATGTCGAACTATTGTTGGGGCAGTTGGTACAGACACAACTGGCCCATGAGATTGGTAAACAGGTCGCATTTGATTTTCAATTGGTCTGCTACCAACCGAGTGAATTTGGTGTGGATAAATAGATGGTGCCAGCTGTAGTTGCTGGTTTATAACCGATGCACTTGATGGCGGAGCAACCGGAGTCATTGGTGTACGTGGTGAAGAAACTGTTTGCATATTTGCGGAACTTAATTCTTTATGAACAACCGCATTAAATCCGTTGACTGCGTCAGCAGTATAATGAACTACCCGACGATTACCATCGGGTTCAATGAATGAATACGTTCCTCGGACATTGTCACCATCCCTTATTTCATGTTGAACCTTAGAATCTCCAGTTATTGCATCATTTACATTATAAGCATAGCTATAAAGAGGATGCGATATTATATTGTTGTGAGGATTTGAGGGTGCAATTGGTGTAAAAGTATGACCTGGGTAATCTGACGATACGATTCTTGCTTGAACTGAAGAAACTGTTACTGCTAAAACTACGTAGAAAAATATCTGTAACAAAATTTTTATTTATATTTAAATATTTTTAATTCAAAATACATATACTTTGAGTAACTATAATTATAGATACAATTCGAAAACTAGCTTTTTCACCAAATATCACATATTTGAAATCAAACTATAAACCGTATATTGTGGGAATAAAGAAATTTAACTAAAAGACATGAGACAAACCAACCATTCAAAAAATTTATTTTCTAAAAGTATTTACTTTTAGTATATTTAATAGATTTTAGTTAATATTTAAATACGTTCTGAATTAAACATTATTAGATTTGTACAT